>WBMZ01018197.1:0-37340 GCA_013400975.1 Atrichornis clamosus | reverse complement strand
GCTTGTCCCGGCCGCGTCCCGGAGCTGCCCGTCCCGGCACCGGCGGGGCCCCGCCAGCCCAGCAGCCGCGGGTCAGCCCTCACTCGCCGCGGGTCAGCCCTCACTCACCGCCGCAGCCCCGGCGCGCCGCCGCTCGGCCCCGGTCAGCGCGGGCACGCAGGGAGCGCTCCGCTCCGCTGGCGCTGCCCGGCCCGCGCGGAGGCTTTATACCTACGGCGGTCAGGTCCCGGGTCGGTTTATGGCACATGGAGAGCGATCAACTAATAATAGTAATGTGACAGTTCGCTGATGGAGCGGGGAGGAATCTCCCCAGTGCCAGACTGCGAGAGGCAGAGCGCGGTGGCTCAAACCAACGCCTTTCTCTGGGAACTTTACAAAGCAGAGACAGAGACGTCATTTCATTAGATCTGAACACTTTTCTTTTCCTGCTTAAGATGACTTGTTTCCTACATGTTCAACTGCAAGGTCTCCAGTTCAGAACTTTCTTCTTCCAATCTCTCTTGTATTGTGTCCGCCACACTGGAGCCTACCTTCCGCTGGATTATCCACATTAGGACAATAACCACATGACCTCAGGCTGTGCAGATCTGAACAACGGCCATCGAAGTCAAAACACAGAACGTATTTGCGTTTTGAAGGACACAGCAGGCACTTTCCCCAGCGCCACCCTCGGAGGAGCAGTACCGAAGCCAAGGCTCAGGGCTGCCGTCAGGGCTTCCGACTCCCAGGGACCCGGCCGTTTTCAGCAGATGAACATGCGCACCACATAAAACAAATTTGGGCAGATCAAAGCATAGATACATTGCCCTTCTACAGCAGTAAGGATTAGACTCTTTATGTTCTCTGTTTCATTATTTATATTACTCCACCGAGGAGGTCTTATTCCATAACTAGAGCTCAGTACAGCAGTTTGGCTTGGAAATCATCCTGAAAAAACTCATCTCCTAAAATCAAGTAGAGAGATAACAGCTTGGCATAGCGCTGGATGCAATGAAACTGGACAGTCCCAAAGCTGTTCCCATTAAAATTTTTTTCATTTACATAATAAATTTTGTAATAATTGGTTTTCAGGGAGCAAATTCCAGTTTCAAGAAGACTCATTGGAATCAAAATTCCTGCCGTATTAAATAATTTTGCATTTTTAGGTTTCAAGAATTGTGCAAATTTAAGTTTCAGATACAGTTATATGAGCAACAGTTGTTTCACTGCAATATTTTATTTAATATACACAGCTGCAGTTCATTTAGGCAACAGAAAGGTCACAAATACTCTTACTCTGACATTTGATTTGATACATTTACTTTGATAGAAACCAAAGACTACAAAAGTGAAGTATAATAATCATTAAGAACACATTTAAAGGGAGATTATTATTACAAGTAATTACAAATGATATAAATATTTGATTCTTGTATAATCTCTATGCATTCAACACTTCTGATCTTAGCAGTACAGTTATGGCAGAAGAGGATGGCTTTTAAATTTAGCTTGTTCTTATTAGAACAGAAAGTATCATTAAAAACTATCTAAATTTAGAGATTATAAACTAAAGTCTGAGTCTGATTATGAATTCACTAGAGTAGAACTGCATCATATTATCACTCCTGTGGTGCAGGAGTGTGTTTTCAGAGATGGTGCTCTTCTGCAATTCTGAAGCCACGCAGCTGGTTATCAACAGATATTCTATACACACCTTCTATGTAGAGGTGTAGGTTGTAAGAGAACTTGATTCCAGTTCTGTTACAAGGAGAGAGCCATCTCCCATTTAAATTTACACCCTTGTCTCTGGAGTTAGTTATGTATTCAGAATAGATGAATACTTTTTAGAAAAAGATCAAAAAAGATCCAGAGGGGGTCAAAAGCCTACCCACATGTACCTGCACATTTCCCCGTCTCTCTCTTCTCATCTCTACTGTTTCTGAATCAAGTATTTGTTGGTGGTATAACTACCAAACCTTGTCTTTCTTATTTTGGATGGGAAATACATCAGTTCAATTTCCAATCCAATTCTGGGGACTTCTGAGAGCTCTATGAGTGTAGGGAAGTGCTCCTGTTTTAAAAGGACATCCATGCTTAAGTCAGATATTATGAAGTTCTTCCCCATTTTCTAAATATTTTGGTGTCTCACTAGACCTTTCTCATTCTTCTGTTTAAAACAATCCTTTCAGTTTTGTCAGAAAACCAACTTTTAAAGTATCTGACACATTTATAATCTCATGTGCAACTCTGTTGCACTTTCTTCAAGAGCTTTTTGCAAATAATATGAAAATCACAATATACCTTTAATTGGGTAGTTGCCTTTGTTACCTACAGGTCATACATTTGCTGTAGAATATGTCATTTACTCTATTCCTTCTATTTCCAGCTATACCTATTGATTCTGAACCCAACAAGACACCTTTACAATTCCATATAATTTCATTCCTAGACTTGCAAAAAGCTGCCAAAAGACAGATAGCTTAAACGTACTTATCTGCTCAAAAGTGAAGTGAGATGGGTGAAAGAAACCTTCACATGCCCATATTGAAGACACATTGCAGAGAAAAAAGTACAGCCTGAAGGATGGTGCCAAGCTCAGCAAGTTAAACAGTGGAAATAGGCCAAGAATAGCATTTGGAATTTCTGTTTTATTACATATAGAGTATAGTCTTTTCTCTTAAATAAACTATAATCAGTTGGCGTTTCACACAAGTAATATGACACAGTTTCATAATTTTTGTCTTTATCAAATGAGTACCACAAAGGAGCAAAATGTTGGCTTCAGTGAAATCTGTGAATTACACAGGCCTTCCTTTTGAATAGCAGCATTCTGAGTTGTGTTTGCAACAAGAGTTGAAATGGTTCTAGTTGAAGTTTGTTTCAATATTCTAGATTTTAACAACATGCTTCTCAAGTATCTAAATATTTGGAATTACTCTGTAATTGCTGTGTATTTCTTGACACAGGATAGATTCTTGTGGGCTGGCTTTGTGTGGCAAAGCATATGTTAAGAGTCATTTGAGAGCCTAAACTACGAAGCATTGCTTCAGTTTACAGAAATTCAAAGATTACAGCTCATCATTATTTATTACCTCTGGAACAGGAGAAACCATTACTGCGAGGTCCCTCATGCCTTCTGAAGGTGCTGTGCTCCTATCTGAAGTTCAGGATTCCACAGCCTCAGCCACAGTTTTACACTGCACAGAGATGGCCACAGTTCCTTAAATCTCCTCTTAAACAGACACCTGACTTCCCACAAGGAAGGGAGGAAGACAGAAATTACTTAATTACAAAACACTGCCTTCAACCTTGTTTCATGATTAATAAATTTTATCATACATACTTATTTAAAAATATATTTTGAAATGCTACATATGAACTGAGAATAACATTGGTTCATTTACCACCATATATAGTAGTAATTATATTAGAACAAGGAAGTTTTAAATTAATTGGTGAAGCTAGCATAGCTTTTCAAATAAAAATAAGTATTCTAAAACACCTTAATGATGTTTAGATATTTTAAACAAAAATAAAGTAAAAAATGCATACTGGCAGTCATTCCTGCCCAAATGGTGCTTGCATTTCCTGCACTGCTCCATGAGACTGTAGTACAAAATGGCTGCTTACACCCACACAAATGCAATTCTGGGGCAGGGGCAACACGTTCAATTCTGTGAGTGTGACTACTTTACTGCACGTGTCACATGGATCAGAGACTATAGCCCAGTCAAAACACCTTCTAGATCTAAACACCTAATGATTTGGAGACTCTGCAATGAACATTTTGTACTATAAGCTTTTAAAGGAAACAACTCCGTCAGCTTCACTTATAAATTATTTGTGCAAAAGTACAGTATTTCATAAATAAACTTTACCCGAATATTACAGAAAAAAGCTTTGAGATACATGAAATATAAAGACAGCGACAGCTGAGCTGCAAAATTAATTTAGGTATATACACTAATACGCTCACCAGTTCTCCTCACAGATGTACATTTAACCTCCCTGAGTCCTCTCCCATTCTTAGCGACACGAGGCATTCCCAGGTGCTTGCTCAGGAACAGCCGCGACAGCTTCGGCCTTAGAGAAAAGGGTGGAAGGGAGCACACCAACGTGCACTCCCTGGCATTTGCCATGGATTTTAAGCTTACTGTACTTTTGCTTCTAGGAGCCCGCTGGCCACGACAGGCCCGTGGCCACTGACACAAGCACCGACGTGTCTCAGGGAGTCTGCCCCAAGGTAGGCCATCAACAGCTCCGTGTGTCGGATCAGTAACTGCGTAAGGTCTTCAGCCAGGCTCTCCATAGTTGAGTATCTCACCTTTTCAAAGTCAAAAATGTCTTTGAGGAAGAAAAGCACTTGATCCTAGTGGGGGGTAAAAAAAGGAAAAACTTGTATTGACTTACAAGAAGGAAAAAAAGTATGCAATGCTAGCAGCTATTTCTCTAACACGTTTCCTAAAAGCATCCAATTACGTCTTATTTTGGTGCTGAGACAGAAGTGTGCTAAAACAGACTTTGCAAAACAGTTCCAGACTTAAAACATTTAACACAAAAGTACTTATTTTTTGTGGTTTCTTACTGTTAGTCTTAATCTTAGGAAAATGCAAATGAGTGCTTATAAATAAGATCCTAATTTATTCAATCAGAAAGATTTTTCTTTTTCTTTTTGATTTAGAAAAGTGGTAATTAAAAGTTGCAAACCTTGAAGAAGCAGCATAGGTCATACAGGGAATTTCTGGGGCCCAAAAAGCCCCAGGCCAAAACAGGGCTGATATGTTCACATATAGCATAGAAATGTGCAAAAAATCCATCAGGCACCTAGTGATGTAAAGGTTGTACACAAAAGTTACACAGTAAATTTAGTATTAAGCTCTATTGTTTAACATTAAGTCTTCATAAAAGCCTAACACTTCCCTCCTAGGTCTAATAAAATCCTCCACAGGTGGAAGTAAGGATCTGCTGGCACAGGGTTCTACTGAGTGCCTTCACAGAGAGCTCAGGATGCAGAATGGGGCTGAGGGAGGCTGCAGCAGAATTCCTGCTGCTGGCGAGGAACGTGGTACTTCAGGCAGGTAAAGGGGCAGGACTGGGTTTGATTTAGCTGCAGAGACCATGCGGGGAGATGGGGCTGAGCATCCAGCAGAACCAGGCAAGATACAAGATTAATGATCATTACCGTCACCACTGCTGACTGGACCTAAACTAGGTTGAAAATCTTTCAGTTAAGAGCTTTTGCTAAAAAACAGACATTAGGGCCCCCGGAGCTCAACTTCTACAACTGGCAAACTTCTTGTCTAAAATAACAAGTCTACAGGACTAAGGGTTGATCTCTCATCTATTTTACCAAAGCTACAAAAAAGAACTTCAGATTCTTAGGAGCTGATCATTATCTTTGTTCCATATAATTTGAAGGGCAACTTACCTTCATTTGCTGTCTTTTCTGCTTCAGTACTGACCAACAGCTTGAAGCCACAGCCTAATTGTAAAAAAAAAAGCAAGCCCCAAATAATTTTCCAGCTCAAAAAACTCATCTACAGAATACTGTATTTCTATACTCTGTATTTTGGGGGCATGTATTTTCTTTCGTTTCAATCTTGTGATAACATGACGTTTAAAACTATAAATCAGCAGCTGATACAAATAATCAAATTTATATATAGTTCATACTTGCTATTTCAGCTCTATCTTTGCAACATTTTCGTTAGTCTAATTCAAATGTAATTGGTGGCCTTGACCGATTTTACAGTTGCAACAGTTAGCAACACTCATTGGGTTTAAGTGAGGACCAGTCTTTTATGTACTAAAGTGTACGCTCAGACGTAAGTAACTATTTGAGATATTAAGTGGCATGTGAACACATTGAAACGTTCTGTTTCATTTTAGCAAAAACATTCTTGCAATAGCTTCAGATTCAGCTACAGAGTTTTGTCCAAATATGGACCTGTGAAATACAATACAGCAGTATCAGTACTGGGCTTGTTCCCCCCATAGCCTGTACCTATCCTCAGCTGACTCTCCCTCAGTACTGCAGGAGAATTTGCTGCACACAAAGCACAGTGCTGCTGAATAACTACAAAAATACACACGTTACCTGGGGGGTTTTTCCTCTAGGGGGGATATTTCAATTGAAAGAGAAAAATAAAAGGAAAAGTGGCAGTTTACAGATAGAAATGGATAAAATGACAGTAGTTTCTGTAGCAGCTGACCATGGCAGTAGCCTGTGTCTCTAACAGAGGCATGAGATCTACTTAACAAATAGACAGGCACATATGAAAGATCATGAATTGCAATCAACATTTGAATGCCTGTACTGTATCAATTTACTTTTGTTTCCCTGCAACTTTGTGCCTTATTGTTAAATCTCTGGTCTGTGAAACAAAACCTGGATCTACTATCTAAAATGTGGCTAACAGAAGCTTCCCTTCTAAAATTCTGCTTTCTCAGAGAAAACTCATCTTTGCAGGACAAGTTAAAAGTATTTTCTTCAGTACATTTAATCATTCTCTATGTTTTGGGCCCATACTTGTAGCTTTTAAATTGCTATTATGAAAAACCTGATAATACAAACTGTTTAATTTTTTTTTGGAATATTTCAGGTACACACTCATACTGAAAGCTGAATTGGACTTTACAGTGAAGGACAGTGTAGTTTCTTTGCTTCAAATTTAAGGTTATTAACAAGAAAATGTATACAGCCTTTATTCTGCAGTTGTTTGATTTATTCTTTAAGGACATAAAGCACAGATCACCAGAAGTACAGTTTTAGCATATACAGAAATTTTTATGATAATGCTCACACCAGTGTTACATTGATCACACCATCTGCATATTGTAATGTGCTACAGATCAATTAGTATGATAATTACACATGAATACTTACTGTTTCCTTAAAAGAGGAATTTAACCAGCGGTTATTTACTACATTCTGTATAGATATTGGTGGATTTTCCAAATCTTCAAATGAATCCATTAATATGAAGTCCAGAACAACATCATAAAAATTCAGATTTTTCACCTATATTAAATGAGAACATGATCTATGTAACCTAGTTTCTCTTTCAGCAGTGGAATTCAGCATGCACCATATTCTAATGCTGTATTAACATCCAGATTTAGAATTGTTTTTGATGAATATTAAAAATACTTTGTCAGTAAAGGAGAAGTTAAAAAAAATATGTGCTTACTGGTACTAAACTGGTGAATGCCATTTCTCTAAATCAGCAATATAAACAAAAAAGAATTGCCTTTCCCACAATTCTGAACTGTAAAAATTTATTTTTAGAACCTATGGCATTATTAAGGGCAAAAGCACTTTTCAGAAATGCAACTCACTCCTCTAGCAGCAAGTTCCATTTCGGTATTATCCCAGTGATCTGTTTGTTCCAAAAAATATATCATTTCATCAAAGACATCTTCAAATTTCTTTGGATTCTGTAAAGCAAAAGCAATGAGTATCAAGCAAATATAACAAGAAATATGGTTTATTTACACTGGACAGTGAATTCTGGTAGAAGTTACATAAACAATAAAACAGTAAAAAAAGACTTTTACCTTTCGTGCTCTCACAATTAAAGCAGACAAAATTTTTCTTCCACTTTCAGCAAGAAATATTCTGTTTGCTGTTTCTGAAAGAATTATCTAGAAAAGAGTTAAGAAAATATAGACATGTTCATTCACAGGTTATACTAAGAGACCTTAAACCTTCAATCAAATTTCATACAATTATCAGCTCTAGTTCAGTTGGAAAGTTCCTAATAAGCCTTTGGTGCAAAGGTTCCAAAGCTAATCATAAAATTGGGCCTCGTCTGCAAATACATCTCATTTCAGAATTACAGAAATGTAAAAGCAACCAGGAAATATTTAAATACAGATTACATTACAAAAATGCTTGCAGAGAGAATGCATTCAATTTCAATGCCAAGTACTTTGGTTTAGGCTTAACCAGACAGACAAATCACTCCTTACTGTTTACCTGAAAAGCTTGTCGAATGCAATGAAGCTTAGCAAGGAAGTCACTATCTCCCAGACATTCAAACATTTCAGTCCTATGTAAAATAGAAAAGTTTTCAAAGACCATTAAAAAAAGAAGCACAAGAATATCCACCTAATTCCTAGAAAAAATACCTAGTACAAGTAACTTCTAAAAACTTCTTTCTAGATAGAATATTTAACTTTAATTCTTGCTTTTCTGGGAAATAATTAAATAGACATAAATCAATACCTTAACACTCGTGAATAAATTTTGCCTTCTTCTGCTAAGTGCATAGCTTCTTCATACAAGGGGCAGTGGCAAAGGGAATCCAGACCATATGTGTTACGAATCTCTCTGTGCTCTGTAAGCTGAAAGAAAAAGAATTTGAAGCTCATTAAAGAGCTTGCTGACATGATTTTTGTAACGATAAAACAAATTAAGTTTTTAATTGGTATTTTACTGAAAGATGTATCCTTTTCTGCATCTGCTTAAAACAAAGGGGCAACAATCAACTAGTGAACAGAATAGATAGACCACATGTCACACGACTTACTTTATAATTCTTAAAATCTGAAGGCTATAGTTTCAAGTTTCAACACTTTAATTAATAAAATGAAGGGAGCTTACTTTTGTGTTTAACTTGCCTAGTTAAATCTAATGGGTCTCAAAGCTGTTAAAAGAAAGTAATTGCCAGGACACAAAGTACAGAATGATTGCACCAGGCAAATCTTTAGGAAGCTGGAAATAGTAACATCCTCCCACCCCCGTTTTAGTTTTGCTGGTAAATATGTCTGCTAGTTACCAAAGCATATTGTATAAACCATGAGCACTCAGCATTCTACACTACAGGCTTCCTAAAAGGTTGTCATCATTAGCAGTTTTAATTCTATGATTATCATACAAATAAACAAGAACTTGTAGACATTTTTAAAGAAAGAAAAAACCAAAAACAGATTAATAAATCAAAGTGCATAAATAGTCCAGAGAACTCCTGTTTACAGGGTATCATATTTAATCCACAAAACAATGTCTAGCTACAATTTCCACCACAACCATTACATCATATTATTAATGATAAAAAAAAAAAAAGTCAGATGTTTACACATCATTCAGTTTAATTAATGACCATAAAATTAATTCTAACTTTTTTCTAATTTTTTTGTTTCAATATCCTGCATGGGGCAAACAAACTTGCATTTCTAGGTTATAAAAACAGAGCCTAGAAACATCTTTAAAAATAACTCTTAAGATAACTGAACTATATAAAAAGTTAGCCTATACCTTAGAATGATTTTAAAAAATCATATTGAAGGATAACTTTATGTTAAACCTCCATTAAAATTTTCAAGTAAATATATGCTGAGAAGCTTTTCCTGCCACTGAGGTCACAGAGCCAAGTGCTGTGTGAGACTTCCTAAAGCCACGGTGCCCATGATCCCAGAGTGCCTTCTGCACACACTCCAGTCGAGCCCATGGCTGCAACAACAGCTTGGCCTTTCCTGCTAAAGGGAGAGGATAAGCACATGCCAGCACCTGCTTTTGTCCATGTAAACATTTCAGCACATGAATAAGTCAGAGATTTCAGTACAGAGCTGGTGCCCTGAAAAGCGTCACACGCTGTTAGATGGTGTTTATTTGCTGGAACTTTCACTGAGGTTTTTTTTATGACTCATACCAGTATCCTTTTACTGTTGGCAAATACATACAATTCCTTCCATAAATTGTCAGGTTCCATTTTAAATTGATCTGTTTGGCTAACAGCACCTACCAAAACCAAACCAAAAGACCCCTCTGTATTTCTACATGGATTTCTATAGACTTCTTGAATTCAAACTCGAGTGACAAGACCATAGCTAGAGAATAAGTGAAGGAATAGAACTTTTAAGGTCAACAGAGTATTATAATTAAATGACTAATGTTCACTTTCAGAATTATCTAGCTTGAAAGTATTTCCATTCTAAAAGTATGTATTTGTTTATAAGTTGTTTTAATGGAAGAACAGACAAGAATAAGCTGACTTCCTGAAAGAGATCTACAGCTAGTAAGTCCAAAGATTTTATTTCAGTTTAACAATATTAATCATAGTGTCAAAATGTGTTTTGGATTTGCTAATTCAAAAAGCCCCCCGGAAAATTTATGTTCTTATTAAACAAAGAAAGCCACACAGCTTTTAAATGAAAACATATACGATGGAATAATTTAACCAACTGGAAGAAACATGAATATATTGATTTCTTTCAGGTATAAAAGATCAATACATACACACACACACACACACACACACACATATACACACATATAAATACATAGTGTAATAGCTAGAACAGGTATAAACAAGAAAAAGTGAAAAATCTTTCCTCCAGAATCTTTTTTTCTATATTAAGGTTAAGGAAGTATTAACTGTGGAACAATACATACATATTTTCCAAAATAAAGACCAAACCAGAACACAATACATATACTTTATTTCTTACCTCATCCAGCTATTACTGAAGCCATAAAATACTCCATTTACATTATTTCATTTGCAAAGCATGAGAAGAAATAGGTTGTGAACACATACGCACTTTGTAAACAGCTGCCCCTCTCTTGGAGGTTATCATTTCTGTGGTAAAAGGGATTACATTAGTTTTCTCTAGTGAACTTCAGGCAAGTCACCTTCATTTAGGCAAACTGACTGACTGTGACTGAGTTAGAACTGGTGATTTCCACAGTTAGATGCAGGTAACCTTCATCTGCTGCCAGCACCTGAGATGATAACATCTTTACAAGTGAAGATGCCTGATCATGCCTTTGTGGTCACAGATTAGCACAGAGACCAGGAAATTGGGTGAGGCCCTTGATTATATTTAGCTTTAAAAAAAAAAAAATCCTCTCATGCTAACAGATGAAATAAAATAGCTGTGTTACTGCTGTTATTATTGAGCTCAAATGAAGAAAGCAGTTAAATCAACTGGCTACTAAGCAGAAGAGAAGGGTCTAACTATTCCTCCACTGAGAAGATGATTTTGATTACAGATTGAAGTTCCAATCAATAACATTTGGAAAGGGGCAGCAAATTCCTCTATCACTGACTTCTCTTTGCATGCGGGAAGTGAAGAGGAGAAAAAAACAAACAAACTAAAATCCAGAAACTAAAATGACCGCTATGTTTAACTAGAAAAGGTAATTCCAGACAAGATCTGAAGTTGCACCATGAATGGTCCTGAAGTAATTATGGATTTTATTTCGATGCTTTCTTGTATTTAAAAAAAAAAATTGATACACAAATATTTTAAATGTAGACATAAACAATATATAGATGTAACATAGATTATTATGCTTTCAATGGTCTTGCAACCAGTAATGGGCATTCCTTGTGATTAAATAAGGTTGCTTGCTATATAAACATCCTGCACCAAAGCAAAATTAGCTCAAGATACTCTGAACACACATCCACATTTCCACTGTAGCAGAGTTCAGCTATTAGAAAAATTCACAAATCATATTCAATATTTAACAACATGCAGAGCATACAACATTTTCTAGGTAAGAATCTCCCAAGCTGACATTAAAAGGAAAATTAACTTTTTGTTGTAAAGTCTCTGAGAACTTGTCAGCTTTGAGGAAAAAGGTGGGGAGAAAGGTTAGTTTTCAATTAGATGGTTCACTGTAACTACCTTATATAAATTGGCATGTGTTCTTAATATTTATTCAGGTTTCTGCTTTTCATCCCACTATGTACCCCTAAGCACCATGTAACCTTCCTCAACAGGGCTTTGGTATTTATCAGAAGTTATTGGGAAGCCCCAGCATCCCATATCTTGACATCACAGGTAAGTTGGACACCTGGAAGCGCCTCGAGTCCTTTCTTGCTGTTCTGTAGTGATCAGCTCTGTGCACAGCCGCTGCCACTTTGAGACCTTTCACAAACCTCTAGGGATGACAAGGTGCTCCACCACAGCCACCAGCAGTGCTGGCAGCTGCCAGAAACACAGGGGCTTGTGCTGATGGACCTGACCGAAATGTCTGCTGCTTCC
Source organism: Atrichornis clamosus (assembly GCA_013400975.1). NCBI lineage: Eukaryota > Metazoa > Chordata > Aves > Passeriformes > Menuridae > Atrichornis > Atrichornis clamosus. The sequence continues at coordinate 25,364 of WBMZ01018197.1, read as the reverse complement.
TCAGCGTCGTGGGGGGTACACGGAGAAGAATATGAAAATGCAGACAAAGGAGAGATTAAAAGATGATTGACATTATAGCAGCAATCTCCTCTTGTAAGGCTTTACTTCTATCCTTCCAAGGCTCAAAAAGAGAGAGGAGTCAGTGACCACTGCACAGGACATTTATGATGACCTGCAGTGGACACCTAACTTCATTATTTTGCAATCACATGTACCTCTTCAAAACTCCAAACCTTGTATTTTTAACTTCTGTCTAAGCTTGCAGTGCTAACTTGTGCCTCTGCACACAGTGCAGCAGAGCAGCCTCTGAAAATTTCGACACGGCTACTGTTCAGATGCTAATCAGTTTTCTCTGGACAGTTCAGCTTTAGGGTTGCATCTGCTAGTAAAGAGATGCTGAAATCATTGCTGTAAAGCATCAAACCTTTGGCACTTGCAATAGTTTTTAAGTCTGGGATTCCCTGACTGCTTTGGTTTAAGGAACAGGCTCAGTACTCTTATTTGCCACCCACAAGTTGCTTCTTAATAAATAGAAAAAATTCTCAGCTGTGCATCAAGACCTTGTTGACTACCAAAATAACCACCCACATGAATGTAAGAAAAATAAACAATGCTAGACCTTTTAGGAAATCTTGCTTGCTACCCCTAATAAAAAAGTCTCTTTACTGGCACATTCAGCATTCCTTACATTCTAAGAAATGATGCTTACCCTATATTAAAAAAGCTGATGATGTTTTAAAAGATAAAGACATTAGGAGAAAAGGTTTTTAAAAAAACTGCTGCAGGATGGAAGTGAAACAGGTTTTGGGAGTTGGAAGATGTGACAGTGATTGCTAAATCGTTTGAGATGGTACTTTAATAAACTGAAATGATGAAGTGGTGTGTTTCACCTAAGATCTGGAAGAAAACATGAAAGCTGTTACTGATAAAAGAAGAGTAGCTAAGGGTTTATTAACAAGTCTAAAAGATCTCCCAAGCTTTGGACTGAGTTAACATTCTAACAAGGAAAGCAAAGTTTATTTGATAATAGAACTGCAAATTCAGTACTAGTCAAAATATGAAAACAAGACATGATAAATGCATGTGCCCTGACAGTGAGGAGGAGCAACAAAACTCACTGTCAGGGAGAGCAGGAAAGAGGTTCTGTTAGGAAGATGATAAAGAAGCCAGGAAAGAGAGGGCAGAGGCTTTTATCTGGCACACTCACTGCTATGTTCTTGCCAAAGGTGGCAGCTATTTTGATCACAGTAGATGACAAAGCCAGACTATGAAAAGCACACTAACCCTCATCAACACAAGCTGATGGGAGACAGGCTCAAATGGGGAAGAAAACACCATTATTTATCACAGTAGACAGTATTAATAACTTAATAAGGGCAAATAGCTGTGTTTAGCATCCCTTCTGCAGTGCTTCTAGAGCCTAAATAAGTTTAAGAACAAAAGTCTGTCTGGCCACGGGGGTGGCAACTGTGTCTAAATTGTCTTTATAAGGATTCAGGCACCTGTGTATTGTAGGTGTGCAGACAGGCACAACTCTGTATGAGAAGTCATCAAATGAGTGACCCTCAGCAACCTCTTGAGTAGCAGCCGTAGCCAAGATGAAGTTTTGGCACACCCTCCTGCTATCCTGTAGAGCTCATCAAAAGGGCACGGGATGTAAACCCTGCCAACTGTCCCAGTTTTGTACAGCTCTTTCCTGTATTTTGTCCTAATATAACACAGCATGACATTCTTATTGCCTCCTAAGCTGTACCCCAACCAATTTCCATTCAAGCATCTGTGTCTTGTCTGTGACTGTTATCTCTCCTGCGGGCAGTGAGCTAAATTTGACCTGACTGTGTGTCAGCATTGAAACACGAACACAGTTTCCAGTCTCTAAAACCAGAGTCACACAAATACTTAGTCCTGCTCCTTGGGACAGGATGCAATGTAGAAGGAAGCCAAGTAACTGTCAACACACAACTTGCAGCGTGATGAGACCACAAAAAATGCTGCTACTTTCTAATTTCCTGGAAGGTGAAATTACTGATTCCAGTAGGGCAAAATCACAGAGCAGCATAAACACACATATGAATTTCAGATTTAAAACTTTGCTAAACATTTCTATCAGGACATGAAGTTTAGGACAGTTACTAATATTTTAACTGCAATCAGGGAGCTAATGATGAAAGAACAACTGCCTGATTTGGCCCTTAGGTGAGACAAAGCCAAATGTGGAAAAGCCTCAGACCTCTTGCCTAAATTAAAACATTCCACTGTTTTGCTAGTGCAAGAACAAAAAAAAAAAAAAAGAAAGAAGTAGATAAGCAGGAAGAAGCTACTTGACATCATCATGTCTAGAAAAAAAAGAATCTGGTATGTCAATTCTAATCCATATAAAGCAATTACTGTTCTCTACTAATGGCTGAATACACTGGGAAGTAGTTGCTGCTCCTTCTCATTGCCATAATGTGAAGCATTTCCCCATCTTCACCCCCTGAGGATAGACAAAATGTTAAATCAAGGTAACAGTTTATTTGTACAAGAATAGCAATTCACAGCTTCTTTTACCTGCACCACACAATGATGCCCTGTAGCTACTTCTACAGAGTTAACTGATCCTGTAGTTTAAACCTAGAGGCCTCCTATTTAATCCAGAACATTGATGGTGTTCTGGCTTGAACACCAAACAGCAAGCTGTTCATGTTTTATTCATTGTCAGGACTCCTGTCAGCTGAGAATTTCACTACATTCTTCAATAAAATCCGAGAAAGGAGAGTTTTTTCTATTGGCAAAGGCTAGAACAGCTGGAAAGGAAGAGAAAATCTTTGTAACTTTGTCCTGGAAGAACAAGTTGACAGATGTGGCTTTGAGGTATCAAAATGTGGAGAATATTTTTAGGATATATAAAGACAATTACATTGCCAATTTTGACTCAAACATTTTTTTAGCAGATACTGGGACAATATAGCTTTCGGATAGGATGATGATTCCACTGAGGTGATATGTCCTGGGTTTTCTGTTTGTTTGGTGGGTTGGTTTTTCTGTTTGGTTTTTTTTTTTGTTTGTTTGGTGGGTTGGTTTTTTTTAAGCCAAGCAACACAAATGAGCACAAGGGATTGTTCCCATCTTCATATACTTGCAAAAACACTACGGAAGTTCATGAGGGGAAAAAAAAGAAAGATACAAACTGTAAAAATGATAATGGTTTACAGCTTCTCTCATAAGTTGGCAGAACTGAAGCAAGCTTGAATATTGTCCAATTTACAGCAAAGAGTAAGCAGTCTCTGCAGATACAATCCTTGGTAGGAATGGATGCTAGGCATCACAGTTTAATGCAAACTCCTAAATCAAGGTAATTGTGTTATGGAAAAAGAAACCCTATAATAAGACAGTCCAAACAATAAAGAACGTGTATGCAATTCTCATTCTTGCAACTGTCTGAGTTTAGTAGCTTAGTTTAGTGCATATATGAGAGCAGTATCTATCATAAAATGGATCTATTGAGGCCAATTGCCTCTCCTGTTTTTTGGAGAAGAGTGCTGTTCAAGATCACTTCAGCACCTGAGAGACTAGAGAAGGAGACACTCCTCACCCAAGTGTGTCACTGCATATGAGATTCTTTCAAATTCTTCAAGGCAGCTGTAGCAGACTTCAGCTAATAGACAAGGTGCTGTTACCCAGAGATTATTATGTATCCTTTGTGCTCTTATCCAAGAGGATTAGACAAAGTTAGATGAAGTGTACTATGTTGTTAAGGGAGCTTCCCAGTCTGACCACTCAGGAGGCTCCTGGGCAGTCACACTCCACCTCCAGGGCCTGTCACTGCTGGGACCAAGGCCCTTTCACAGCAGTGACTCCCGTGAGCTGGTGGGGCCCCTCTGACTCCCTGCACACCCACTCACAGCCAGACAAGCTTTCCCTAGCAGCTCTGCCTCAGGTTTCCTGTAAGGGAGTCTCAGACCTCTGGTTCTTGTTAAGTAATTTTATTATGGTGCAACAACAGAATAACAGCTTGAACTGGTGCTTCGATATTCTGCATGGAACATGCCAAAACAGGTAGCTCTCAATTTGCAGTAATTTCCTCTAAAAAAAACCCACCCAGCTCCAAAAAATACAAAGCTTTCTTCATACATCTTTATAGTATGGTAAGGCAATAGGAAGAAAAGAACAGGAAAATATAATTCATGGTGAAAGGAACTACTATAGCCTCAACTGACTGCTTCTTCACTCATGAAAATATATTTTTCAAAAGCAACTTCTATTTAGGAGGACTTGGGGATACATTATGCCAGTGCACAAAATTTTAAAAAAGAGCTGGTTACAACTAAGCCTGGAAAGCTTCTTTTTTTTCCCATAAGAGAAATATATTTTTGCTTACAATGACTACCAAAAAATTAGGATTCTTCTGTCCACTGTTCAAAAAGATCAGTGAACCATTAAAAAAGCAATCTTTAAGAATCTTACCTCAGCTGTGGAAACAAAGGAGTCCGTGGATGCAATGCTTAATGTATCTCGAAGGCAGAAATCATCCGCATTATCCTTTACAGTAATGTCTGTATTTTTATCTTTAAAATTAAAAAAGAAGTTTATTAGACTATCAGAAAATCCCATTTAAGTCTTGAAAGTTTCACGTGTATTTTAGCATAGTACTTAATGTGGAAAGCACAACATTATAATACTATGAGAATAAAGTTTCTTATGACTGACTAACATATATAAAGGTGACAGCAATTTTTTTATCTTTAAAGTGTACTTTCAAATATTATCCACAATGAACTTGAGGAAAAAAAAAAACTTGCCCAGGGTTTTTACCTTTTTTTTAATAGACTTCTGAAGATCTCTCTATCTCATTACTTTGCTATATTGATCTAAACCCTCTGATAAGTTTTAAACTTGGCTGTGTTATGTAAGAAACGCTCAATGTTCTAGTCACCAAGAAATGCTGTTCTAAATAAAAGTCCATTAATAAAAAAACTCCGAAGTTTTAGCTTCACTTGAATTTGTTTCATTTTCTAGTTCTGATGCCTTTTTTCACTCGCTGGTTCTTCAGGTGAGCAAGTGAAGTTTTTAATCTTCACTGCATTCTCTTTCTCCAAAAAGCTTCTCCATTGAAATAACACATCCAGAAGCATTTCCTACAGTACTAGAATTCTTAAAGCCTTTAAAATAACTTGTAGTTTTTGCTTTAAATCATCTGCAATATAATTCCTCCCAGTTCTCCTTTTTTTTATTCTCAGATCTCAATTGCTGCACTTCTTACATGGTTTCATTTTTACCCTATAGAGACTTTCCCAGAAGGATTAAATTCGTAAGTCAGTAAGTCAGACTTTGGCTTGATGTGCCCCAAACTACATTCCCAGTAGAGTAGGTGCATTTATTTTTGGTTACTTTACCTTCAGACATTACACATGTGTTACTAAAAGTCTAGTTTATTTCCAACAGTCAGGAGCAACCAGCTACCCAATGTCATCCAGACGTTGCTACGGCAATACTTCATTAAAAACACCATTACACAGCAAAGTGGCCAAATGCCAACACACTGGAATGGTTTACTCATCACTTGAAATGCTACAAATCCACAGTATTTAACTATCACTTTGGTGGTTGTTATGGTTTTATTGGTTACGTACTTGGAATGACAGCTCAAAACTTGCATCTGTCTTTGAGACTATTCCCTGGGGGAAAAAGTTATTAAAAATTTGGGCAAAGATTTTACTAGATTGAGTTAGGCAAACTGTAATCACAACTTCACCAATATTCATATGAAGTCTCTGATTTTTTTCAGTTCATTCTTAACTAGTTCTTTCTTTTGACCTCTTAAAGCCAAGAGGAAAAGTACTGCACCATTCAAGCTGGTTGAGAAACAATCACATACTAGAATTTGAAATGCTGGAACAGAAAACCAAACTGTGGTTTGTAAAGCATGAGCTTGAGGTCTGCATGGAGCAGACGGGTAACATGATGTTTCTTTCTTATGTCTAGCTCAGGATTTGCATTAATTCTCTTCTAATATTACATTAGATTATTTTCTAATACCACTTTTTCCCATAAAAGTTGCTGAAACTGCAATAATGCTGTTAAACCCGTAGTACAGGCATGTATAGCCTGGTTGAAGATTTTTCAACTTTCCATTTTTTCAACCTCTCCTTTTGGCCAAGATGCTTTTACTGTTTTATGTGAGTTGATAGCTCAATGACAAAAACATGTCCCCAGACTGATTCTGAATTATTTAACTCTGGGCTATGTGATTGATTACATGTAAATGTGAATAATTTACTCCACATATATTTTTTAAAAAATTGGTGTAAATGAAGGAACCACAGCCTGGAACACCACAGAACCAGGGGTTTTTCTGTAGATCTTGTATTCCGCCTGTTATAGACTGCATGAAGCTCTAGAATTAATAACATTTTGAATAAATATATCTTTGTTGAAAAACACCTCATTTCAAGTTGTCTAAAACTATCACCAAGCCAGTATGTTTTTAATGTGTTAGTGGAATAAGGAGTATCTGTGTTTTCACTTAAAGAAAATTCTCAGTAATGCTGAGTGAAATAATACCTTTGGCAAGCAATATGTGCATACAAAGCACAGCCTCCCTAATGAAAACAAAATAGCCTTGTCAGTTATTTCTGACTTTCTGGCCACCATCACCACCCTAATACCCTAAAATATCCTTAGCCAAGCAGGTGCTTATCAGTAGCCACACTGTGAAGAGAGCACACTATTAGGAAAATTCACTATGGAATTTCACTAGGGTGAAAATTAAGTTACAGCTGGAGTACATACCATGCAAGTACCAACAGAACATTCTTAGACACAAGAACATGAAAAAAGAGACAGTGGCACAAAGAGACTCCTGGAATGAACAGCTGCGAGGGGAACCCACCCACCAGTGCCTGCAACTGCTCACACAGTCATCCCTAGTTCTTATGGATTCTAATAACTTCAGGAAAGGAATACTGGCAAGTATGTGAGCTCCAGATATACTTTACTTGAGAAGCCATGGAGTTATTTCGGGTTCACTTTTATTTGTAAAGATGATGAAGTAGAGTTTCAGATGTGATACTGACAACAGACATCACTACCAAGGCTCTCGGTTGGAGTGCCTTAAAATGCATATGTGGTTCTAAAGTTAGATTAAGATATTACAAAAATGGCACGATATGGAGGACTGCTGAAGTTTGTGAAATTAATCCTAGCTTTATAAGGTTTTACAAACAACTTTCTATTTAAAACTAAACTAGATTAAAAAACAAAAAAAACCAGAACCAAGCTATTTTCACATCCATTCAGAGTACTATCTAGAATATTTGTTTGTCTTTGCTGTGGCAGGTTCACATGGTAAGACAGAGCACAAAGCTAACCCCCTGAACTCTCAGAGCAAGATGTGACCTTCATAAGTGCATAATAATTAACATTTTAGCATTCCACTGAGAATCATTCACCTTCACATAGTGTTTTACAACTCTGAAAATTGTTAATATGTTATCTTCCTGCCAACCCTGAATGAAACATGGCAGGAGTTCATGATTGAGTTTGGCACTTACACGAAGCATTTATAATAGCATTTACCCACTAGTAAAGAACTTACTGGGAGTTATGGACTTTAGTTCCAAGTGCCACCATTAAAATCATGGTTCCTGCCCAGGCCTCCCAATTCAATGGAAAATCAGTGCAGTTAATACATCATGAGCAGGAAATCAGGATGAGAAAAGAGAGACTTTATAGACTCTGAAGAGAATAAAAACCTTGCAAAGGAATCCACTTATGAAAAGTCACGGTACCCTAAAAGCAGCAGGGGCCCAGCGTTCTGCCAGCCCATGTTGTGTGCTAGTCAGGTCCCGTTGATGTGTGGCTTCAGGCCCAGGGAAAGGAATTACACTAATTAAGTTCAGAGAGCACGTGACTCAACACGGTTCAGTTCCAGGAGAATGTGTCACAGTACTAGCCAGCCACAAGTGCCACAGGGGTTTGTCACCCCTGTTGCTGAAACATCCAAAAGCAACTTTATTTACATTTATAGTAATAATTTTGAGAGTGTTGATCATCAGTCCTACCAAGTAGCTACGAAAGTACTACATAAAGTCTTTCAGGATGCTCCTAGAAAGTGGTTAATTTTACGTCATGTTGTATTTATTAAAAGAAAACAATCCCAACCTTCAGGTGGCACCTTCTGATGACTGGGTCGTACAGCCACAGGTTAAAAAAGGCAAGCCAAGAATGGAGCAGGGTATGCACACAGACCATTGTGGATTTACTGCTAAATTATGTCTTTAAATTCTCCAGTAACAAAAATATCTGGGATGAAGAAAGTGCCTATAGCTGGAAGCATCTCATCTAACTGCACAAAAACAAAGCTGTTACTGAATTCAGCATGAAAATGTGTTTCAGGTCAGGGTATTTTAAAAATATCTAAAAAAATCTTGTACTCTACCAGTATGTCAGAATGTATCAAAAGTTTAACATGTCTCACGGTTTTTTGTTGGGACTGCTCTGATGCAAACTGAAGTGACAGATTCCTTCAAAAAACAAAGCAACACTCCTCCCACACCCACCAAACCCACAGCAGATACTCCAGCCCGGCTGTCAGTAGGTGCTCACACCTCCCGTAGGGCCCTGTTGTGAACTCAGAGCTTCTGCTCTCCAGTGTGAGACCAGGAACCAAAGCAGTCCATGTCTCATGGGGAGGAAGAACTGAGGAAAATGGAGCACAGGACAGCACCAAGTAATCAGTGCTTGCAATTTCACCTTCCCCCTAGACTCCCAGGCCTTTTTCAAGATAAACTTTGGCTGAGCTTACTGCTGAGCCTTCCAATTACATCCTTAACAGAAACCTCAGTAGTTTCCATGAAGGGAATAATCTTCTGCTTACGTGTGAATAGAAAGCCAAATCTCACTTCCTCAGAAAAACTTGATTCAACAGAGCCTTCGTAATTGTTTCCAAGTACAACTGTAATATTCAAGGTTCACATAAAAGCCTTCTACTTACACTACACCAACTAAGGTATAAAAAGGCCCATTTTCCAAGACACTGGATTCTCACCTAATTATCATTATGCAAAACACAAGATGTTCTTCATTCACTGTGTTCTGTATTACTTTGATGCTATTCTTAAGACAAAAGTACTACAGTTGGTTAAAAGCCAAATTAAAAGCATGTATATAGATGACACTAATACATTCTTCATAGAGAATGCTTATAAAAATTTAATAGTACAATCCATTCAGTTTACACACATAAGCAATAAAATCCATCTGACAACTGAGATGTACTGATTTGCAATACTTGTCTTCTGGAAAAAGATGCTATTTGCCTAAAATGCCATATCATCTTCAAGAGATTTTCCAAATACTTCGGAAAGAAATAATAACAATTTCTGTGATGTTAATAACCATCTGTTTTTTTTCAGGCCTTCAAGATGATGACTTTGTCCATAAAGTCATATTATCTGCAGAGTACCATGTTTAATGGTGTATAAAACAAAAAAACATGGTTACTGCTCTTAGATTCTACTGGTCTCACCTGGCAAAGGTAAACAGAGCACAAAATATTTCCACATACATAATCTTTTTAGTCTCTCCATTAAAAATCAAGTATACCTGAAATAGGAATGTAAATTCAATTTATTTTCTGTAATCCATAAACACAGGTATATTAAATTAGAGGAATATCAGGAAATATATTTGATATTCTGTAATGTTGATAAATCAAATGATTCTCTCAAGATTTATATCTGCTAAAGACTTTTTCCATAAATTTGATAACTGAGTTAGAATATTTTCTGATAGTTGCAATTTTTTTTTAAGCAAAGAAATTATCAAATGGCTAAAAATATTTTTTTATTATAGAGAGTGTGACCTGTGAAAGCTGTGCCTGAATCCCTGGCAGCATGCTTTATTGTAAACCCAAAACCTCAAAATAGAAAGACCTCACCACTAGGAACTCTACAATCTCAAGGAAGAGGCAGAACAAACACGTGGTGCTGTACTGCAGAAATCTGAATTTTAAGAAAATGAAGCAGCATCTAACATGTATTTTATAACCCGAATTAACACCGCATGAGTGCTGACAGCTGAGAAATCAGCTTAGTAAACACCAAATAAATGTATGCATGTGTTCACTTCTCTGTTGTACTGCTCTGACTCTCTGCACAACAGAGACATATGATCCTGAAATAGATTTGAGACGTGTATCTTGTGTAAACTACGTGTCACTGTTAGGTCTCTCCCTATCACACAGCCTTTCATTTCTTCAAAAATGTAAACACTGATTATTCATTACTGCACAGTATAAGGGTCTACATTTACACAGGGTTACAATTTTCTTTTATTTACCTTGAAGCTAAAAACAAGGGGATCTTGCCTGATTTTAAGGTTTAAATTCCTATCCTTTATAGAAAAGTTTTACTTCTGACCACCCTTCTGTTTTCAAGGTTAATAGTTTAGATACCCGTTTCTGTACTTGTATTTGATTTGAGAGAGAAGATCAGGCAACCAAGCAAAGTTCACTCAGCCGTCTCATCCTGACAGTCTGTTTAGATGGATACGCAGCATGAAGTTGTCACTCCTCTTCATAGGGATACTCCATTCTCCTGTAGTTCGGAAAGCATCACATCTCTGTTGTCCACAGCCAGATCCAGCTTGAATTCCAGTGCTGCTTACTTCAAAGCTGAGCCTGTCCACCCAGGCTTTATAGCACAGCCCCCTGGAGCCTGCCAGATACCTTAGTCATCAGATTTACACGTCACTGTCTTTTCTCAGTTCTTTACATCCTAAAACCAAGTGTAACCTACTGATATTTTTGCACAGACACTTTTCAGTGACAATGGAACGCAGGGCAGATTCAAAATGCATTGCCATTGGTCTCAGTTCCTCTACACCTGTAAGTCAGTGAGTACTTAAAAGCAGGATGTTTACACCAGTGCATTACAAAGAGTATCCCTTGCTTCTTTCCAAGGCAATTCATTGCCACCTTCTTGGTTTTCCCATCATGCATTTCTTCAAAGAGAAGATATTAGCACATGCAATGATGAAAAGGGACACGAATAACAGTACCTGTTGCTCAGCTCTTGAAACTTGTTTCATTTCTAATTATTTTTTCAACCTTTTTTTTTCAAATTAGTTTCCTAACTTGTTATATAAAAACCATACGAGTAAACAGTTCAGTATTCTAGCATAAAGACCACTTTGCTGGACACAGCACAAAGGTATGGGACCATCCAACATGTTCTTGTCCAAGCAAGATTTTAAACACCAGATTTCTGGGAAGGTTTTTCTTTAGCCAGTATATCATGCTGTAGGGATGCTGAGATTTTGAACCAAGTAAGACAGACGGACAAAAGGAACCCACATATTCATTTGATCTTCCATTAAAAGAAAAATAAGCTGTCCCGCAGTTGGTAATTCCAATTTACACGTATGAAGACAATATCAGAAAAAACTGGTACTTCCTCTTGCCTGAATTAACAGACAGAAAGACGGAACCAGCTACCTAACTGGTGATTCTCAGTGAAATAAATATCAAAAGACGCAGACAAACAAGTACGTTTTGGATTCTGTATTGGATTCTGAAACACTTGGATTCTGTACTCAGAATGGGGCGTATTTGACACAGGCAAACTCTGCAAGGGCAGTGTAATAATCTTAGTCCTCCCTTGAATTTTGGGGCGAAACTATTTTACAGAATGCTGCAGACTCCAGTCACACTGCTGGGGAATGTGACTGGGGAATGGCTTCTGCAAACCCAGATGCACACAGCATACAGTTTAAGAACCTGAATTAGCAAGACATATGCTTAACTTTAAGCAGTAAGACTTAAAGAATATCTTAAGTGCCCTACTGATTGGGGCCTGCTTGCATTCCACTTGCCCCCAAGAATAGGAAAGAATGAGATAAGAATGCTCATAAAGTTGTACTGAATGAAGAGTTCCTCAGGACCTTTAGTTTATCAAATAAGACTAATTACCACACTTAAATTTAAAAAAACCCAATTTAATAACACTATAAGGCTGCTAAATTCATTAGTAACAACATATTAATAATGCAAGTAATGATTAGTGCAACCTGACTGTGGGAGATCACCTAAATTTTGTACATTCTTTATTATTCAAGCCTTGCTTTATTTTACCTTACACTGGTTTATCACAGATAACTAATACATTGACTTTACATCTGCTTGAGCAGCTGCTAATCCGTGCCAAGCCATGTGGAAATATGTACACCTTTACCTTTAAATACTCACAGCATATCTCCATGTAGAACCAGGGCAGCTTTAAATAGCAGTAGAGAGAATAAAGCCTGGTGTGATTGACATGTGCTCTTGAATCAGTTACATTACAGCACTTTGCTATAAACAGGATTATTAGGTAAGGTGAGACGTGCACAGGCCAGATATCTCACAGAGAATTAGAGAATTGACAGTAATTTATTAAAAAAAACCACTTCAGTTTGAACCATCAAAGGGGAAATAAAACACATCTCAAACCCAGTTATTTTTTCTAGTTTTAGCAATTAACTGCACAAATATATGCATGAGAGAAAAATGACACATAAATAATAAATTTTACTCTCTCCATTGTTGTTGTTCACAGAACCTTTTGCTGTAACTTTCCAAAAAGATAGATTTACTCCCACATATAGTTTCAACTTTGAAACACTTCAAACTGAAACAGAAATTTAAGAAAATTGTAAGATATTAAAAGAACTTCAGGAATGAAATGCTTACACAAGCTGCTTGAGTCTCCCAGTTATAGGGTAAACAATTAAAAAACCATCCCCAAACGATATGCTTGTCAAATAAATGTGCATAGCTGTAGTGATGGGGCATTGCTAGTGCTAAATAATAAGTCCTGAAAACAGCAATCCTTGAAGCCTGTGCTACGTGGATACACTAAAACAACTTATGCCAGGCTGATGCGTCAGAGCCTTTCACCTAAAGGGCAGCAATATTTCAACATGGTAGACACGTCAATTAAGAAAAGTTGTTAGCTTTTGGGTATGTGCACATGCACAATGTTTTAATTTCATTATAAGTCCTTGAAAATAAATTGCAGACAGAAGTGTATCTATTTTAGTTTTAACTAAACTACTGAATTAATAAAACTATAGTGCAGAGATCTGTATTTGCTGATTTTATGATTCCGTCAATATTGCATTTTGATATTGCACTCAAAAGCAATTGGAAAGCTCAAAACATTGTTTTTGTACTTCCAAGACTAAGCTACTGAGCCAAAAGAGTTGATTACCTTGGAAGACTTTTCAAACTCTAGACTATCACTGCCTGTATCTTCCCCACCCTATTCTGGCTCACTTTTCTTCATTTTGCCCAAAAATGTCTCAAACAAGCCTCTCTTAAAAGTAGACTGCAATTTAAGAAGATAGTGTTTTCATAGAAGTTCTGAAAGAGGAATTGGTCCTATGGGCCAAAACATGTTCTTGATCATCAGTTTACATAACCTCACACTGCAATACTCCAGCCAGAAAAATAAACACTTATCCCACCCTCACTCCTTGCCATCTGTCTCGGATGATTTTTCCTGCCTCTAGAACATTTATACTCACAATATATACAAACACATAGAAGATAAGTGCACGTACTTCCTTTTAAGTAAGAAAAAGAATCTGTAAACTATAACTTGTTAAGAATATATCACAAGAACATGAGAGAAGAGAAATAATAAAAAAAAGGCCTTTGGAAGCCTTTTTCCATTTATTCCATATATCACTTTTGAAAATGCAGGCAAGTGGTTATTAAATCAAGCCACGACACGTGGGGAAAATGATCGCTTTTCTTTACACAGAAAGAAGGTAAAATAAGTACTTTTTTAATAGGTTTGAAAAAATGGAGAAGCTATTGACCACAACTAAGTACTAGAATGAATAGCCAACAAAAAAGATGCAAAAGGAAAACTCAATATGTGTGTATTTAAAGCAGCATTAGTTGTGTGTGTTTGCTGTTGTTGGGAGAATGATAAACACAAGGATAAGTACTCCTACTTGAGTATTACTGTGGGGCACTAACTGCATAAACTACTGTACAAATGTTCCTTACTCATGAGAGGAACTGGACAGCTTCATTATAGTTCCCCTTTTTATCCGGATTTTAAAATTGATGGCTAGAGAAGAAATGAAAAAGGTGAAACTAATTAGAATTTGCCCAGGTTACTGCAGAACTGGGAAGCTTCCTGCTAAGAGATCTGGGGAAAGAGAAAATTGCAGCTGCTCGCATGTTGTAAGGAATGAGCAGAATCACTTGAGAGGCATTTTGTGTTAGGAGGCCTGAGCAGGGAAGCATAGGAACAGCTAACTGAAATAAAATCGTGGTGGTGGATTGTGGCTCAATTATAAGCAGCCTATAGAGCTAAAAGAAGGATTAGCTTGTATTTCATTTGGAGAGAAGCTCCTGAGGAAGACAGACTTAAGAGAGAGGAATAATCTGGTCAGAAAAATGAGCAAAGGTGTTTTTTATAAACAACAGTTAAGTACATGTCAGGGAAGCAAGTTTTAAATGGACAAGGCAAGACAAAACAAGGCAGGAATCAAGAAGTGAGAGAGACAAGGGCTTAGACAGGAGTTTTGGTGTGGACAGAAAGAAGACAGGTCTCAGGGATGCCATTTAAGGGAAAGCAATGAGGTGTATAAATAGCCTGTACGTTGGATCTAAGAGCAAAGCTATTGGGCAAATGGTAACAAGGGTCCTCAAAAACCAGAAACAGACTCTTTCAGACCTTATTGGAAATGTTTTTGGAAACTCCTATCCATATCAACCTCCAAGCTAAGTGACCATAACAAGTGACCTTGAGTTCTCCAGCACTGGGTCAGTGTACAGTAAAATAGATATTCTTGAGTCACTGCCGAAAAGATTCTAGCCTTTAAGATAAACAGAAAAATACCCTCCATGTTACCAAATAACACAAATACATGCATTATGAATACCAATATTTTTCAGCACTAGTAAATTCACTGCATGTCCATGCAAAGCTATTTTGCATTTTTGGTGGAGTATTGCTAAAATTAAGAGTATCACTGAGAAAGTCAAGCATTACGATTTTTTGCATAGACAAAATGTTTGCAGAAGTATTTTTGCTTACAGTTCCAAGTTGAACTTTCAACTACCAATCCTACTCTACTATCCCACATCGTGCCTAGGTGCTTTCTGATAAAGAATTTTGCAGGCAATGATTTAGAAAGGAAGTGTTATTAATACTGGCAACATGCCTTTAAAGGAAAGACTTAAATATTATTGATTAGGGAAGACATACTATGCAATTTGAACACCTGCACTTTGAGCAGCCATGGTGAGTCAGAAATAAGGAGTGGCAGCAAGAAGTTGCAATATGAGAGACCTCATGGTTTCAGCAGTTACTGAACTTCAACAAACTGCAATAGATACAAGTTATTTTCAAAATATGCACTGATTTTTTTAGAATAGAATTGGAATAACTTTTCTGGACTTTTCCTCAGACTCAGTAATATTGTTTCCTTTCCTTTATAAGAGCATTTGTGGGGATGAATATATTTTCACACTTAAACAAAGAAAAATCTGTTGATTTGATTTCAATCCTGTTTCAGCCACTAGAAAAATGTTTATGCCTTCTCCAAGAAATTAAGAAATCATTTAATGTAAATTTAGCTTCAAGGGACACAAAGCAAACCAAAGTTTTCAAGCTATCATAAAAAATTACATGACTTTTAAAATTTTTTGTAGTATGTTCTACTAGAGCACACCTAAGTGAATTATTACAAACTGCTCATCTCCTCACTGGAGACTAAGAATTATAAATAGAAACATTTGTTGAATGTAATAAAATAAAACATAATACACTCAAACTAGAATTTTTCCAATAACATTTCAGAGGCAGAAAGGAAAATACAGTCTATAGAAATCATTCCATGGACCCGAAAACATAATAGAAGCCTGTGTTAATAAAAAATATAAAAATGAGGTTGTAACAGCTTCACTGATAATGCAAAGATTTTTGTTTGTTTCAGGAGCAGCTGAAGAAAAGGTTTCTAATATGTAAATCAGTTCTCCAAACAGTTTTGTCACTTGGTTAAGGGCTGTGCTTATTCTCTCCAAAATGCCAGACATATCTTTGAGTGTGAGAAGAAAATTAAAAAAAGAAACAGACAAACCTTTCAACAAAACTATCCAACAACACAGACCTATGTGAGAGATTTTACTGCAGTAGCTCAAGCACTTCATTTGTTTTAAACTGTATAATTGATACACAATAAAAAGTAAATATTTTAAAAATTAAAATGTATTAACATTAAAACATTTTAATATTGTCAAAAGGTTTAAGGACCAGTGTACACAAGGCACCATTAGTTTGAGTGCCAGCATTCCTTTTTACAATAGAAATCAAATTAATAATATGATGTATTAGGAATTTAGTACTGACAAAAAGCCCTGCAATTTGAGAATTCTCCCCTCTGACCTGCAATTCTGCTTGTAAGTAAAGCTATTGTTTCTCTCCCAACTCTTTGCATTCCTCCCAAGTTAACTCGACTAACATTTCAGTCTGCTAGAAAAGATCAAAATAGGGGAAAAAAAAAACCCAAAACCAAAACCCAAAAAACTGCCTTCAAGGGCAGACTACAGAAAGTACTGGAAGCTTTTAACCCTTGATGCCTTTACATTCATCACTCAGAAATAACAAGATGGATATTTTGTTTCACAGTTTTCTGCCAATTTTACAACAGTAAACATAATGGCATTCCATGATTTCATCTATTTAAAATGCAACTCTTTTCCAGGGCTGGATTAAATATTTATAATTCAACAACAGCTTATAGAGTTGAAAATTATTATTTGCAATTATTTTTATTATCGTTACTATTAGCAGTATTCTGCCCACAGGGAGACACAGCACATCAGAAAAGACAGTGGCTGCAGTGATGAGCTATTGTATTCCAACAGGCTCCCAGGTAACTCATTCCTGACTCTCCCACGTGACACATTATCACAGCCTCCTCCACACGGCTGCTTCTCAAAGCTGGTTGGCAAGTGGTTTATAATGCACGACCAACTTTAAATAGTAAATGGGATCACAAAGTGAAAAGCAAGTCTGTGGTATGACTGATGAATGGCAGCACTAAGATCTCAATTTGGTTAGGTGGAAGGAAATGATGATCTGGGAAGAACAATATTTAAAGGTTTTGGGAAGGAGCAACATCTGTGACTAGTACACAGGTAGGGGAGAGAGAGGTTTCAGGAGCACCAGGAGCTGGACAGAACAATTTACAGAGAAAGTTGAAAATGATAAATTGATAGAAATTTTCACCCTTGCAAGTTTTCTTCCTGAAAAAATTTGGAGTTTTGCTATAACCCGAGCAAGCATAAGAAGTGCAAGTCAGGCATTCATGTAGCACTTGACAGCATTTGTCCAACACTCAGAGCCCCATGTCCAGCTGTGGCTGATCACAGGCACTTCAGATCGAGGCAATGGAAGAAAAATCCACAAACCATATCTAACCTTCTTGTGTCTCAGAGAAAAAAAACTTAGGGCTGATGGTTTCAGATACCAAAATGAAACATTCAAACACTTTTTCTCTTTCAGGATTACATTTAGAGCTGTATGTAGGTTTGTCAGAAAGTCAGCTCTGACCTAAATCTAATTCCCAGCTTTCTGTATTCAGTGGATGCAGGATAACACACGGGCCAAGAGAGGACAGTACTGCCACCTCGTGCCAGTCACACTGGAGCCCAGCAAACGCCTACAGAGAAACTACTCCCAGAACATGGTCTGCCTTTAAAGTCTTGACAGTTATTTCAGGTCAAATGCTTCATCTGGCAGTATGAAAGAGTATAAAAGTACCAGTATTTAAGAACATCTAAAACCAATTCTTTAAATAAAAAATAATCAAACTATCTGTATTTGATCAGGCAGCAACTACTCATTATATTTACCATTTTAACAGCTTAGTCACTCATAACTGTGATAAATTTCAATCACCACGGATAAGACCTTTGCTGATGGATTTCTGCTTCAGATTAAGTCTTTCTGGCTTGATTTTCCTTTTTGGTAAAAAAATTATGACAAACCATACACAGTTTGATAGTTCAGAAGATGCATAAAACTTCTGAAACACCTATGCTATAAAAAGGGTCCTGTATTCTTAGTGTATAAATATATAAATACTGAAAAGCTAAAAAGAAAAAAAATTTCCTTTCAATCCATTGTTATCTAAAATAGAAGCACTTAATCACACACAACCTAATAATGTAAAGACCGTAATTTTTTTTGTTGTTGATCTGATAAATATAATTCTGCTTGGTGGATATTTCAGTCCTCCCCCAAGAGCCATTATTACAAGCAAAAAAGATGTAAAATAGCAGTACTCACCAATATCATTAGCTAGAGCAGCAGGATCAGAGACCCCAAGGGTGGCTTCAAACTCTTCCTGGAGACGATAAGCTCTTTGAAGAAGAGATTCAAGCTTATGAATGAATTCAGCACTAATGATATCCTGCAAGACAGACATTAGAAGATTTTCTATTGCTTACAGCCTGTAAGATTCCTTTGTAAAATCCAAGGATATTAAGCCTTCTCAAAGCAAACCATGCCACACTAATTTCCTACAAACCACACAGGGACACTGTCATATGAATACTTCAACATCCAAAATATACACTTTCCGGAACACACGTATTTTCTTTAGTGTAATAAAAACAAAATCTAAATTTTAAAATACTTTAAAATTATCTGTGATGTTTGCTGCACTAGAAATAATGAAAGTCACATATCTGTTTATTTAAAAATATTTGTAGCATTCAGTTCATAAGCAAGGAGGAAAACAAAGTTCAAGTACATTATTTGTGAATATGCACAAACGGATGACTTTTCCCCGAGACCTTCATCTTTGCCAAGCAGATACCCTTTCACATAATCATAAAAGAAAGAGAGGGCCCAGGGGATTATGTGCAGGGAAGTAAGTAGTCTGCTCGATAGCTTGATAATACCATCCAGAAGTGAACACTGATGCATCAGGGACTGCCAAAAAATAAATAATGCTAGTTCTCTCCCCATGCCCTACTCTAAATAACCAACCGAAACCATCAAAAGGAATGAACTCAGATGTCCTTTAAATGCAGTATCACTAAATTGGAAATTGAATCAATTCTCGAGTTTGGTAATGGAATTTGAAAAGATTCAAGTAATAAAACGTAACAAATTGTCACGGCAGCATCAGTAGACTACAGACTGAATATACTCACTTCTACACTTTCTTCTGCAATTGCATCTCCTGCTCCCAGCTTAATGGAACCACAAATTGCTTCATCTTCAACTTGCCTGTTACGAAAAGTGAGTGCCTGCTCCCATCGCCGCAGTGCTTCTTCGAACAGCTCCATACCTAGGGGAGACCAGGAGTACCTCCAGTTCTATGACACACAGCTTCAGCTGTGTTCACGTTTTAGAAACACGGGAGAATAAGTAGCTAAAATAAGTATATTATCACAGAGATGTAAGTTAAAACAACATCAATTCCCAGCCTATACTAGTATATTCCCAGTACATATTTACCTTCTTTCTGTGTAAAGAAAAGTGATCATTTTCCCCATGTGTCAGGGCTTGGTTTTAAGGACTACTACTACAAATATTGGAATAAAAAGTATTTTGAAAAACTAACTTTAGATCAAGTATGATTTCATTATTTTAAGGAAATGTTCTCAGGCACATGCCAGCAGGACACTGAAAAAGAACATCACAATAATATTGTGTGTCACTTTACCATAAACCAAATAAATTATCTACATTCATTGTAGGTAGATGCTGAATATTCTTAGTATGACTTACCCATCAAATACAAATTTTCAGGTGTAGTGACTGGAATATTGACAAGCTTAATGTCATCTTCATCTGCTTTATCCCAGGAATTAGAATTGGCACAAGCACAACTATGACAAGAGGTGACACTCTGAACCTTAAAAAAAAAAAGAAATAGATTTTGAAGTGTTGTTACAGAGAGTATCCTTAAAACCACATTCCTGCCAGAGTACATTACATCCAAGCCATCTGCCTAGAAACTGCTTTTACTCTGTGGTAAGGACAATGGCTTCTCAGCAGCTCTAGCTGCCTGGGCAGCTTGTTCAGGGAAGTTCCTTCAGAGCTCAGTGAAACTTTGGATGCACATTCAGTGCAAGTTAACAGATATTCAAGAGACTTAACACATTTTTACTTACTGAGGTCAGACTTTGAACTGAACCAGAGTATTTACTGAAAAGTCCTCCGTTTGCATAGATACAGGACTGAGATCCTTTTTCCTTGGCAGAGCTCAGAGAAAGAGTCAAGTTTTGTCGACTACTGGAGCAACTAGAACCTAAGAGATACACTTATTTTAAAGCTCTTGCAAACTCAAAACATTGTATCTTTTTCAATTCTATCAAGAAGTGCATTTACTCTTTTCATCAAAATTCAGTTTAGAAGCAAACAACACTTATTGTTTTATTTACAGGTTCCACATGAGAAATTACACATTAGAAGTCATGAATCTATAACAATAACTATGCATTTGGGCATATTTATTTTCCTATTCTATAAAAAATTAGATCTGCATTTCTCAGTATTGAGATCCACCCACAAGAGTGGCAAAATCCATTGTTAATAAACTACTGACAGAGTTTTAATCCAAGTTCATGATTAAAACTTCACCTTTGAGAACAAGACCAGCTTCTTTATAAGACAGTGTAATTTTGTTCCTAATTTGACAAATTCAAAATTTAAAGCCTAACAATTCAAACCTACTCAGATGTTCCATTCTATGGAGATGATTAGAGGAATGGAGCACCTCTGCTATGGGGAAATGCTGAGAGTTGGGGTTATTTAGCCTGGAGAACACTCCAGGGAGACCTTACTGCAGCCTTTCAGTACTTGAAGGGGGCTTATGAGAAAGATGGGGACAGACTTTTCAGCAGGGCCTGTTGCAACAGGACAGGGATAATGGTTTTAAAACTACAAGAGGGTCGATTTACTTTATATTAAGGAAGAAGGTTTTTATGATGAGAGTAGCAAAACACTGGAATGGGTTGCCCAGAGAAGTCATGGATGTCCCAGCCCTGGAAACATTCAAGGTCAGGCTGGACTGGGCTATGATCAGCCTGGTCAAGCTGAAGATATCCCTGATCATTACAGAGGGTTGGACTGGATGAACTGTAAAGGTCCCTTCCAACCCAAACTATGCGATGAACAAATGAAAATAGTTTGGTTTACTACTACAGTTAGGAACACCCATCCCCTCAGGCCCCTTCTCTTTCTCGCCACAAAAACAACAAAACAACAAAAAACCCAGCCTGGGGGTTCCATGATGTACCTTTTTCTGAAGCAGCTGCTTTGGTACACTCTAATACTAAATGAGCTGGCTCCCATGGTGGCACTTTCTTGTTTTTCTTTCCACGTCTTCTTTTAAAGTGATGGGCCAGAAAAATCACAGATATTGCACTCACTGCTGTTACTGTGAAAAGCTTCCTTAACCCCGGGGAAAGCTTTATCTGGAAATAAAAGCATGACTTAATTGCAAATATATATACTGAGAGCCAGATTGCAGCACCAGGAACTAGAAGGTATACTGCAAATCCACAAACTATGGGGATCTAAGTAAATGACTTTCAAACAAAGATTTGGGGGTTTTTAAAATTTTTTTTTTTATGCTGGGACAATGCAGGGCTTCAATTAAATCTCTAACGCCAAAAAAATACTGAGAAGGAACTCACCTTTCACAAGTACACTACTTGTTGAACTGTGAAAGAGTGGAAGATCCTAATGTCAACATTTGCATGGTGTTTCAATTTGAGGAGAACATGTATTTAAATACATTTTTCTAAATAAACAGTTTTTAAAAAATTGTTTTGATTTTATTTTGGCTATAAATCAGTCATAGGTTTACAGGTGTTTAAGTTAGCAAATAAGAATCACATATAGAAGCAACTTGAATCAAAAGCCATTAACGAAATTTGTAACATACGAAGTGACATGATATACAAAGAAGAAAACTGACATTTAACTGGAAACTACAGTTCATGTTCACAAAATCTTTTGGAAACTTATGCTGCTTGAGGAACAGACCACTGGGAGAAAACAATCCACAGTCCTTGGGCCTAATATGGTGTTTCTGTAATGTGATTCCTCAAGCCAGAGAGAGCTGGTCACACAGAGCACCACTGGCAGTCCTGGTTGCTGTGCAGTTGGTTGATACTACCAGCACTGTGCAATTTGAAGAAGCATTGAAAGCTTCTCTCTGCATGGAGTTTACAGTCAAAAAGTCAAGCACCTTTGACTTGAGAACCCTGTCCTTCATGGTACCACGCCAACTACAACTACCACGGTACTCCGTGAGGAAAAGGAGATGCCTGAAACACAGTATCAACACATACTTACAAAGACTACTGCATTTCACACAAGAGTTAATAACCAAGCAACTGAGAATAAAACCTCAAGATCACAAAATTAAATGCTAAAACTAAGGTTTCAAAGAACGGCAAGCAGATTTTTTGAAATTTGTGTGTGCCTACAAACATGATAATAAGTCGATTAACAGTGAAATGAAAACCTCTAAGAAGAGGAAAGTTAATAGTTGCACATAATGGAGTTGCACATGGCATTTAAAAAGGATATGAATAAGCTGCAACGTAAAAAATAAATCAGTGATCTTGAAGTGAGAGTTTTAAAGTATTCTAACATGTTCATGAAAAAACATAAAAATGAGCAGATGCAGCTAAGACTGAGAATATCTCATTCTGGTTTTATATGCAGGAAAAAAAGTATTTACAGGGAAATGTGAAATATTACATAGCTTTTGATTATAAGCACCTAATTCAATAAAAATAAATTGCAGTCAATATTAAAGACCTGGGTTTTAAAAGCAGAACTTTTTAGGACCTACTAACATCTATTTCAAAAAAATATTATTGGCATTTCTAATTATAAACTTTTTTTAGTGATCTTTGTCAGTGATTCAACATACACAAAATGGAAAAAAATCTACTGGACCGTATTTTGTACGGCCAACTAGAAACTCCTTGTTCACCCTGTGTATTACGGCATCAGAATATGGCTCACTCTTCAAGAAATTTTTTCATTTAGGACTACAACTGAAGCCTTAATATTTTCTCAAGTAATCTTGATTTACTTCACGCTGTCTTTTATCACATATGTAGTTATAGGCAACCAATACCTCTCTCCTCTGAATCTCTACACAATTGCAACTCCTCCTGTCTGTCTTTGACATGAAGGTGCTCCAGGGACAAAGCTTATGATTCCCTGCAGACAAGGAGTATCAGCTTCGCAATACTTCCAGCTTTAGTCAGCCTAAAAACTAAGATCACGATATACCCTTCACCCAGACTTGAGTGACTGCTATCCATGTTGCTAGAGGAAACTTGCCTATAATATCAATGAAAGAAAATAAAGTAAGTTACTCCAGGGCCATCTGTAAATGGAAATACTGTGATTTAGTGGAGCTTCAAGATTTTCTGTGAAGAACTTCCTGTAAGTAAAACAAACAAAACCAGCAAAAAGAACTAAACGCATTTAAAAACTAGCCTGCTTTCAAAAAAACACTGCTTTAAAAGAATCTTGGTTTAGTCACTGTGGCCCTTATTTACTCAAATAGAAGTGACTCAAAAACTAGAAATAGGATTTTTTATTTATGTTAATGAACTATCATTCAGATCAATTTGGCGAGCAGTACTGGCAATCTAGAAAGTATTTCACACCACACTCAATACTATTATTAAAAATTAAATGACAGTTATGTTTAGTTTTTAAATATCTTAAAAATTCTATGAGAAAGAAAAAGACAACTTGAGAATTTTGATATTTGATAAGAATCATTGCACTGTTACAAAATGGAGCCATATAGACCTTCAGGTAAAGCAGATGTATGATGATGTACTAAGTATTTATTAGCAGAAAAGACAGAAAGATGTGGTTATTTTAGTTCAGTCTTGTAAACAAACTAAACCCCAAGGTATTCTGTACAAATTTAATTCACACTAAGCTCACAAGAGCACGTACAACATTGCAACAAACTTCTAAATGTATAACAAAAGTACAATATTTAGATAATGTATTTATTACCTGGTTAAGAGAATAATACCAGGAAAGGGGAAGATGAAACACCCGTAAAGCTACTGTCTTCAGAGAAAATCGTGTCTCAGTAACAGCTTCTTCTGACATGGCTCCTTCTCTCCCATACCTCATTAAGCGAAACTATGTTGAAAACAATCACAGATGGTGTCTTGAAGTACTTTGTCAAATGAAGGATACATACTAAGTTATGCAATAGAAACCCAGGACAATTTTCTTTTACAAACTCGAATCTCTTACACCTCATTACATCTCACTACACACATACATGACTCGTTTGATGTTTCTGAGTAGAAGCAAGATTTAATGTGGAGACAGCAAATTTGCTGGTTCAGCTTAGGCCCCATTTGTCCAACTGCTCTGTGCAGACGTGCAGATGCACAACCAGGACCCAGGGCTCCGTCTGCTTTTATTAGCCGGCCGTTCACTTACTATATCCTCTAAACCCCACATGGCAACCACCCTGCCTCTGAAACCACTACTGTTAGAAGACCGTATTTGCCAGCTGAAAGAGTTAAAAGATTTGACAGTAGCCAGAAGAAGTTTATGTCATTCAGCGCTTGAATTATTTTGCAGACACACCATGAGAAATAACTGCTCCAGCCTGACGTAATCTCCCCGATCCAGGCGCACCCTTCTGACTCCCTGATGCCGAACACAAGGCGAAGCCTCCGAACCGCGACTTCGGAACCGCAACCGCGGCACGGCGGGGGGCGATGGAGGCCGTGGGCAGGAGCCACCTCCGCCCAGCCCTGCCGAGCCCTCCCCAGCCCGAGTAGCCCGGGCATCGCGGGCGGGGAGCGGACAGAGCCGGGGTGCCCCGCGCGCCCCTCAGCCCCGCCCCCGCCGCCGTCCGGGCCAAGGCGGACGCACCCCTCCCCGGGCCAGTGCCGGGTCCCTACTGCTGCCGCGCTTAGTTACCTGCCGAGCACCGGGACCGCGGGCAGCTCTCTCCGCTCCCGCCCCGGCGCTGCCCGGACACCGGCGGGATCCACTTCCGGCACAGGGAGAAGCGGCCGCGGTCGGTCGGGAGGAGCCGCTGCCACGTGAGAGAGACCCGTGCCGTCAGGAGTCCGCGCCCGCCATCTTTGCACCGGGCAGCTCCTGCTCCGGGCAGCCGGGCGAGGGCGGGGTGAGAGTCTGGCGCCGCCATCTTTGTGCGGGGCAGCGCTCACATGAGCGGCCGAGGCGCTCGGCGCCGCCATCTTTGTGCGGGGCGCGTCCGGCGCCGGTGTCGCGGCAGCCGCGCCCGCCCGTGCGCGCGTGTGCGGGGCGGCACCGGCGGAGCTGCGG
>WBMZ01018196.1:0-24667 GCA_013400975.1 Atrichornis clamosus | reverse complement strand
GGCCCCCCCCGGCTGCCCCCTCCCTGCCCCGGTTGGGTTTTGCTTTCTTCTGGCACCGGTTGCTGTGGGGTTTTTCGCCTTTTTTGGGGTCCCCCTGGTTCCCCTCAGATCTCGTGTGTGCGTGCGTGGAATTAGAGCTCTATATAACGCCTGGGGGGGCAAGGGCAGAGCCCTGGGAGGGTGGGATGGGGGCTGGGGAGGCCACCTCGGTGCTGTCCTCCCCGGGGAGGCCGGGGCACCCCATTCCCATGCATGTCCCTGCACCCCTCGCCTTCCTCTGGACCAAATGTGGGGGCAGCAGGGCCATGAGGGGGATTTGGGACCATACACCTCCCCCACTCTCCCAGTACCCCCTCCTGGCCCCACACGCCCCCCGGGGGTCCCACACGTCCCCAGCCCCCCCATGTCACTTCGAGGCAGGTCTCCTCCCCGCAGCGTGACCCCCACAGAGAGGGGGACACGGGGCTGCTGGGACCCCTGTGGTCCCCCCGGCCGTGACCCCCCCTCGCCCTGGCTGCCTGCCCTCCCCCCCATGCCAGCATAGTGATTGTATGTCCCTGCCCCTCACGGACAGACGGTGTCCCCCCCACCTCGTACTGTCCCCCCCACCCCCAGCACCGTATTTATACCCCTGGTCTGTGCTTGGTGTGACGTGTCGCTGCGGCTCTGCCCCGTCCAGGGACGTGTGTTCTCACCCCCCCAGCCCCCCGTGCCTGAGACGGTGGGTGACCTCCCCTGACCCCCCCCTTGGATATTAAACATGTTTTATGTAGTGCTGCCCCTCAGCTCTTCTTCTGCAGGCCCCCCAGCACAGGGGTCCCACGGAGGGAACGGTGATGGACAGCCCTGGGCTGGCTTTAATTAGAAAGAGCTTAACGGGGCAGGGGGGGTGCAGGGGGGGCCTACAGGGGTGAGGGAGCCCCCCCTTCCCAGGCTCATCTTCAGGAGAATATTGGATGAAATGGTAAATCCCATTAGCGCTAATCCCAGCTGGGGCGTGGGGATGGTGCCAGCGCCAGGATGGGCGCGAGTGGGACTCAGCCCCCCCATGTCACCCCCCTGCATGGGTCAAGGGAGACTGAGTTGCATTTGGGGCCAGCGCTGCCATCCCCTTCCCCATCTTCCCTCTGGATTAAGAGGCTGGGGAGCTGTTGGCCATACTGGTGACACCAGGGGGCTGTGGTGGGGGTGTCCAGGGTTACCTGGTGGGTGGGAGCTGAAGAGCCGTCACTGGGGGCCCAGGGGTGACTGGAGCTCCCCAGCGGGCTGGGGGCCGAGAAGATGATATGGGGTGGGCTTCAGTGGGGATGACTGGGTCTCCCCGGTGGGTAGAAGCCATGAAGATGACACCGGGGGGCTGGAGTGGGGATGACCAGGGCTCTGGGAGCTGCGGAGCTGGCACTGGGGGCCTGCAATGAGGGTGACCGGGGCTCCCTGGTGGGAGGGAGCAGCAGAGCCGACACCGACGCGTTCCCACCGGCTGGACCGGCTGCTTTGTGTGGCAAGGGCTGACCCGGCGCCCCTAATCCCATTAGTGCCCCGGGCCCAGCCGCCAGCCCGGCTTCCCCACCTCTCGGCAACCGGGGCTGGTATGTGGGTGCGCCGGTGGGGCCGGCGTGCCGATGCCGTCGTCCGGGAGCTGCACCGGGGCCACCGCCGGCGTCAACGGGGCCACCATCCGGGAGCTGCACCGGGGCCGGTGACACCACTGCCGGCAACGAGGCCACCCCTGCTGACAGTGGGTGAGGGATCCAGGCTGCCCCCATGTGTCAGTGTGACCCCTCAAACCGTGTTGCCGGCTCTGCTCTAGGGGCTGGGGAACCCCAGGCACAGGGACGGGAGTTCTGGGGGAGGTTCGGTCCCACTGGGCTCCAGCCAGCCACCCGGCCCCCCAGTCCGGGCTCGGGGCTCGGCTTCCCTTGTCCCGCGCAGCCGGGGCTGGAAGGAGTGCTGAGGTGCCAAGAGAAGGGAGGATCTGCACCCACAGGGTGCTGGAGAAGGGTCCTGGACCCGGGCGGGCGCCGGGGAGGGGTCCTGGGCCCCGGTGGGCGCCGGTTTCCCCGGGCTGTGCTGCCGCCTGCTGGCACCGGGATACCGGGGGCTGCACCTAGCCGGTGCCTGGGATGGGTCCCTCGGCCCGGACTTCCGCCTGGACCCTCCGCCTTGACCCCCACCCTGACCCTCACCCGAAGCCCCGGCCGGTGTGGGCCGGAGCCGCCGGGACAGTCCCCGGATAGGGGCGGACCAAGGTGCCGGCCGGGCTGGATGGCACAGGGTGTCACCGGAGCGCGGGCGCACGTTTGGCATCGGGCACCGACGGGACGGCCGGTCTCGGGAATCCTTCTGTCCCCCAACTCCGCCGGGGCCCGGAGCAGCAGCGGGTGTCCGTCCCGGGGCCGGGCCCGGTGTGGGGGCGGTCCCGGGGGCGGGGCCCGAGGTGGGGGGGGCGGTCCCGGTACCGGTCCCCGTTCGTCCGCCGCCAGCCCGGCCATGCCGTTCCCCGCCGCGCTGCTGTTCCTGGCGCTGCTGCTGCCGCCGCCGCCGTTGTCCCGCGCCGCCGAGAGCGAAACCGAAACTGGCGCCCGGGAGCTGCGGCTGGAGACCATCGTGAGCCCGGGGAGGACGAGGGAACCGGGGCTGCGCGGAAGGCACCGGGCACCGTGGACCCCCGCAGCCCCCTTGGGCACGGGGAGCTGGGATCGGGGCGGAACTGGCGGGACACGGAGCACTGGCGGGATGGTGTTCCTCGGGGGACACCGGCGAGCCCGGCCTGGGCACGAGGGGCACGGGGCACCGGGAGGACCGGGCTGCGGAGGAGGGGAAGCCACGGGGCATCGGGAGGACCGGGCTGCGATGGGAGGGAGCACCGGGAGGACCGGGCTGTGGGGTGGGAACACGGCGCACTCTGAGGATGTGGGCGCCGGGGGGGAGTTCGGCTCTCGGAACACTCGGGGGACGCGTGGACACGGGGGGTGCGTGGATCCCGAGGCGAGGGGGCCCCGTCCGGCTCCCCGTGACCTCTCCGTTGCAGGTGGCCCCCCCCGACGGCTGCACAGAGCTTTCGGCACCGGGGGACACGGTGCACATTCACTACACGGTGCGGGCGGGCGGCGGGAGGAACACGTCAGCACTGCGCTCCGGCGGGCGGGGCGGGGAACACCGGCACCGGCGGGGGGACTTCGGCCGGCACCGGGGCGGCACCGGGGGTGGTGCCGGGGTGGGCGATGGGACGGTGTCGGGGTGGGCAATAGAATGGCACTGTGGTGGAACTGGAGTTAGCATAGCAGGGGCACCGGTCTGGGCATGAGGACGGCACTGGGGTGGACAAGGGGATGGCGCTAAAGTGACACTGGGACTGGTATGGAGACAGCCCTGGGATGGGTTCTGGTTGGCACCTGGGCTAGCACAGGGATGGC
Source organism: Atrichornis clamosus (assembly GCA_013400975.1). Taxonomy (NCBI): domain Eukaryota; kingdom Metazoa; phylum Chordata; class Aves; order Passeriformes; family Menuridae; genus Atrichornis; species Atrichornis clamosus. The sequence continues at coordinate 21,251 of WBMZ01018196.1, read as the reverse complement.
ACTGGCTCTGGCATGGGAGAACCCCAGTATGGGCATGGCTGGCACTGGGATCAGCCCAAGTATTGCCTTGGGATGGCCCTGGCACTGGGAGTAGTGGGGATGTCCCCAGGGTGGCAGGGAGTGCACAGGGATGGCACGTGGGGGACCCACTGGGACTGGGATCAGCACAGGGATCAGCACCAGAGTGGCACTGGGACAACGCTGGCATCCACATGAAGAAAGCGCCAGGGCTGCATCCCCAGCGGGGACCATGGCAGTGACCGTGGTCGTGTCTCCCGCAGGGCAGCCTGGAGGATGGGCGGATCATCGACTCCTCGCTGAGCCGGGACCCGCTCCAGGTGGAGCTGGGCAAGCGCCAAGTCATCCCCGGTGAGTGAGGGGCTGAGGGGGAGTGGGGTTGGGGGGTAACCAGGGTAATCCCAGCCAGCCCCACTTACCCCTCTCCCTGCGCTGCCACAGGCCTGGAGCAGAGTCTGCTGGACATGTGCGTCGGGTAAGTTGGGATGGGGGACATAGGAGTGGGCAGTGACCCCCCACAGTGTCCCTGCCACAGTTTGCACCACGTGGCACCAACAGTCTTGCCATGGCAGGGAGAAGCGCAGAGCCATCATCCCCCCTCACCTGGCCTACGGCAAGCGGGGCTCTCCCCCCACCATCCCAGGTGAGAACAGCCCTCAGGGTCTCTGTGGAGGTCTCTGTGGGGTCCTCACTCAGGCTGTGCCCCCATTGCAGGTGACGCAGTGCTGCGGTTCGAGGTGGAGCTGGTGGGGTTGTCCCGGGCCAGTTACTGGCAGAAGGTGGTGAACGAGGTGGTGCCGCTGCTGTGCCTGGGGCTGGTGCCAGCGCTGCTGGGGCTCATTGGGTTCCACCTGTACCGCAAGGCCAGCAGCCCCAAGCTCTCCAAGAAAAAGCAGAAGGAGGAGAAGAGGAACAAAGCCAAAAAGAAATAAAACCTTCCCTTCGGCATCTGTGGCTGCTCTGCCTGGGACGGTGACAGGATGGAGCAGTGGGGAGGGGCTGTGCACCCCTCAGGTCCCTGCCTGGATCTGCGAGCAGTCAAAGGTACAGAGCAGTGGGAAGGGGCTGTGCATCCCCCCCATCTCTCTGCCTAGATCTGGGAGCAATCGGAGGCACAGAGAAGTGGGAAGAGGCTGTGCACCTCCCCATCTCTCCGCCTGCATCTGGGAGCAGGCAGGGTCACAGAGCAGTGGGAAGGGGCTGTGGACCCCTTAGCTCCCCACCTGCTCCAGGGCCTTGATGGGTTGTGTCAGACCTGAGCAGGAGGTGACAGCCCCCCTCCATGAATCCCAGAAATAAGCCCACGGAGCACATTTTTGGGCAGTTTTGCACTTTTATGGCATATCCAGGCAGTGACAGTCCATGGTGTCCCCAAGAACCAGGCAGGTCCCTGATCTGCCAGCTAGTCTCAGCCAGAGCCGACAGAGCCAGGAATGGTCCAGGTGGTTGACTCCTCCCCAGAGGCTCCCACCATGCCCTGATGTCCCTCAGCACAGTCCCCGCCCCCCGGTGGGGGGCTCATTTTTGGGGACATGGCTCTTGTTTGGTAGTGAGGAGAGGCTGGGGGTCTCTGAGCACTTTCTGGCTGAGTGTGACTCCCGCCAGGTACTGTTGGAGCAGCTCCCGCAGGTGCTGGTTCCTGTTTGCCAGGACAGCCCGTGTCTGCTCCAGCGCCTTCTCCTCCAGCTTCGCCTTGTTGAACCGCTGCCAGAACCGCTCCAGCCCCACATAGTCCTGCACAGCCTGAGGGGAGGCAGTGGGGAGAGTTGGGGGTCTCCAACCTGCCCCCACACCAGCTGGGTGATCCCCAGGGCCGAATCCCAACCCTTGTTCCTTGCGGACCATGGCAGTGCCTCCTCACCTGTGCCAGGGGCTCGTTGGGGGTCTCCTCCAGGACCCTGCGGGCGTCTCGCTGCTCCCTCTCAGCCAGTGAGGAGGGGTAGAAGGGCAGCACCTTCTCCTCCTCCGTCTCCAGCCTGCGGCACATCTCGGCCAGGCGCAGGATGCGCTGGGCCTGGAGGGGACGCCAGGAAGGGCATGTGGGAAGGGACAGCAGGACACCGGGACATTCCCACTCAGTGCTGCCCAACTCACCTTCTCCACCACCTGCTGCAGCACCTTGAGAGTGGCACCACTCTGACAGGTGAGCGTGACCAGGTCGGTGTGAGCCCTGGCCCTGGCCTGGCTCAGCTCAGTCCGGAGCTCCTGGAGCTGCTGGAGGGCCTGTTCCTTCTCCTCCCGCACGCGCTGGCTCTGCTCCTCATTCTCCCGCAGGTGAGCTGCGATCTGGCCCTTGGTGGCCGTAACCATATCCTGGTGAAACAGCAGGTTAGATATTGGGAAGAATTCCTTCTTGGAAAGGGTGGCCCAGCATTGGAATGAGCTGTTCAGGGCATTGGAATGGGCTGTTCGGGGCAGTGGTGGAGGCACCATCCCTGGGAGTGTCCAAAAAACATGTGGTTGTGGCACTTGGGCACAAGGTTTAGTGGTGGCCTTGGCAGTGCTGGGGTTGGACTCGATGGTCTTAGATGCTTTTCCAACCTCAATAATTCCATGATTCCCCAGCTCAGGTGCTGCTACATGAGGTCCTGAGGAGCCCCTTTTTAGCCCAGCTTATTGTTGCCTCTTCGGCAGTGCATTGGTCTCAGGGGCTTTTCCAGACAGAACAAATCCATGATTGAATGGAAAATAAACAGGGAATGTCAGTGTCCCCATTCCCACAACCACCCAGCGCCCCGCCAAAACCTGGAGCTTCTGCAGCTTCTTTGCCTGTGCATCGATCTCCCGGGAGCTCCTCTCACACTTCCTCTTCAGCTCCTCGAAATCCACCTTCTTCCTCTCCGTGGCCTCGATGTAGCTCCGCCGGGCCCTCTGGATCTGCTCCCACAGCCCCTCCAGCCTGGCGACGAGCTGCAGTCGGCTGTACTCCTGCTCCTGCCAGCTCTGGGGACACACAGGGGATGACCCACCACTCCTAAACCTCCCTTGCTAGCCCTAAAAGCCCCTTGATGCTCCCTCCTGCTCCTGCCTTGTTTTTGATGTCATCCCGGGCGCTCTGGAAGTTCAGGATGGCCTCATGGTCGTTCCTGGCATGATCCTGCTCTGTGGCCAATGCCATGTCCTGCAGGCAGCAGCCCTCCCACTCGTGCTGCTCCAGGATGGTCCTTCTGTAGGGACACATGGAGGCAAAGGGGTTCCCTCCCTGGCAGAGGAGCCATGAGAGTCCTGGTGGGGCCAGGAGAGCCTCAGCTCCATCCCAGGAGAGCTCATGGGTGCCACTGCTGCCCGGTTCCCCTTCTCCCCTTGAAATTCCGCACCTCTCAGCCTCAAACTCGGCCTTCAGGGCGCCCACCTGGGCATTAAACCCCTCCTCCAGGTAGCCCAGACGGCAGCGCTGGAGCTGCAGCAGTTGGTCCATGAGGTGCAGGTGGCTGCGCAGGGCTCGGCTGCGCTGCTCCTCTGCCTCCTCCAGGTCCCTGACCAGTGCCTGTGGAGTTTTGGGGGGTCATGGGTGTCCCCTGGCGCTGCTCCCACCCCACCAGTCCCACACCACCTCGATGGCGCTGTCCTTGCAGTCCATGACCCGTGAGAAGGTCTTGCTGAGGATCTCGATGTCCTGGCGCAGCTCATGGTCCTTGGCCTGGCGCAGCACCGAGCGCCAGAGCGTGCGGACCCTGTGGAGACCCCATGCGCTGCTCTGCTCCTCCCGGGATAACTTTTCCTGAAAGGAGGGCCGTGGGAAATGGGAAAGGGGCAGGGGGTTCTCTGGTACCAGGGGAGTGCAGCAAAGCAGGGGCAATCCCAGCCCTGGTATGGGTGATGGGGCTTTGTTGGGGAAAGGCAGTTTGGGGGGTGGGGTTTGGAGGGGATTGGGGGTGTTGCAGTGGAGGGGTTGCTGCAGTGGGTCCGGACCTTCAGGAAGTGAGTGAGCAGCTCCCGCTTGGCCTTGGCCGCCTCCTCCTCGGCCAGCGCTTGTTTCTGTAGCAGCAGCAGCTCAGCCTCGGCCGCCGTGGTAGGGGTGGCTCGGGTGCCCGCCATGGCTGGAGAGGGGACGTGGCGGGAGGGGTCGGGAAATGCCCGGGTGCTGCGTGGCCGGCCCCCCCGATCCATTTCCCCTGCCAATCCCTATCTCCCCTTCCATTCCTCCCACACGTTGGGGTACCCCAGACGCCATAATCTTCTGCCCACCCCCCATCTCTTTCTGCCCCTCCAGGCCCGTTTCGCCCTGCTCACCCCCAGCTCCAGGGACTCCCAGGTCCATATCCCCTCACCCATCCCCAGCTCCCTCCCCAAGCCTCCACCCAGGCCCATTTCCCGTTGCCCACCCCCATCTCCAGAGCCACCCCAGGCTCACTTCTATCTCCCTCCCCAGCCCCGCCAGCCCCTACCACTCCCTGTCCACCCCCATCACCCCCTCCAGAGAACTCCAGGCTCATCCTCATCTCCCCCTCCAGGACTCTCCATGCCCCACACTTTGCGGTCTCGCACCCCTCCCCAATACCGGCCCTGCTCCCGCGTCTCCCCGGTTTCCCAGCAACCGTCACTTCCGGCCGGGGGCCGGGCCAGAGCGCCACTTCCGCCCTGACCACCACAGCCGCCCCCTGGCGGGCAGGAGCGCGCTTGCACCCCAGGGGGCGGGTCCTGTCCGTTCTACCTCTCCGCTATTGGCCGGCACGCCGGGAGTTCCGGCGGTGATTGGCGAGTGGCCTTCGGCGTAGGCGGGCCTTGGCAGCAGCGAGGTATATAAGGGTGCTGCGGCGGCGGGGCGCAGGGCGGTGGGCGGGCGGGTGCGCGGGGGATCTGTGTGCGTCACCGCCGCCATGCGGGAGCGAAGGCCGGTACCGGCCGCCCCGGCCCGGTGCAAGCTGGTGCTGGTGGGCGATGTGCAGTGCGGCAAGACGGCCATGCTGCAGGTGCTGGCCAAGGATTGCTACCCCGAGGTGAGCCCAGACCGGCACCGGGAACCGGCAGCGGATACCGGCAGTGGGACCGGTCACTGACGCTCTCGGTACCGTTGCAGACGTACGTGCCCACGGTGTTTGAGAATTACACGGCGTGTCTGGCTAGCGAGGAGCAGCGGGTGGAGCTGAGCCTCTGGGACACCTCCGGTACCGGGGGCGACACGCGCGGTGCACGTTCAGGGGGCTGTCGGGGGCTCCGGTACCGGGGGGGCAGTGGGGCGGAGGCAACCCCGGCCCCCAAGGGGTGATTTGATTGTTTGCCGGGAAAGGTGGTTTGAGGTCTCGGGGGAGGTGGCAAGGTTGTGGTTGGGGGGTCCCGAGGGGGCTGCAGTGGCGTGTATCGGCGTCCCGGGGGTGTTTTGGGGACCTGCAGCGCGGGGCGGGTGGTGGTGTTGATGGCCGTAACGGGAGCTCGGTGTTGTATTGGGGACCCGCAGGTGTTTTGTGGTCCCTGCAGCGGCGAGCGGAGAGAGGCTTGGTGGCTGTCCTGGGGGGACTTCAGGTCGTATCCCTGGGTCTGGGGGGCGCAGGGACTCGGGGGCCGACCCCGCGGTGAGGGCACAGACACACTCGGGGGAGTCACACAGCGCTGAACCCCTTCCTTGAGGGGGTCCCCACACTGCTGAGCCCGCCCTAGGTGGGGTCTAGGGTGCTCCCCGCGCGCTGCCTGTGAATGGAGGGGGTTACGGGAGATGTTGGCATTGCCATTCAATGGGCACCCCGAAGAGTTGAGGGGGTCGGGGCAGCCCTGCCCGGTGCTGCAGTGTCCCCCCTGACGGGGGGGTCCCCGCCGGTCCCCGGTTGCCATGGCGATGCGCTGGCGCAGCCTCTTTGCTATTCCGTGCACGGAGCGTCTGGGCTGCGAAACTCCTCCGAGGCCTTTGAGGGGTCGGGGGGGAAAGGGGGGGACATCCCAGGCCCCCACTCCACCCCACTGACCCCCTCCCGCACCCCCCCCCGCCGTGTCCCCCGCAGTCCCCGGTGCGGTGCTGGTGCCTCCATGTCCCCGGGGACCCCGAGGGGGGTGACAGCGTGTCCCACCCCCTCCTCCGGCTGCCCCCTCCCCGCGATACCCCTTGGTGCTGCCGGGGTTCCCCAAAATGGGGGGGTTGGGGAAGCTGTTACATAAACACCGCGGGATCCATTTCCCGCTGCCTCGTTAAGGCGCGATGCGACGTTAATGGGCTGCGGGGACGGAGGTGGCGTTTTGAGGGGGGCTCCAGAGCTGTGCTCCCCACCCCGGCAGGAGGAGGGCTCTGTCCCTTTTGGGGGGCTCTAGAGCTGTGTGTCCCCCTGTCCCTTTTGGGAGGCCGTGTCTGTTTTGGGGAGGCTCTACAGCTGTGTCCCCCACCCCAGGCAGGAACGGGACTGTGTCCCTTTTGGGGGGCTGTATTTGTTTTGAGGACTCTAGAGCTGTGTGTCCCCCTGTCATTTTTGGGGAGCTGTGTCTGTACTGGGGGGCTCTGTTCCTTTTGGGATGGCTCTACAGCTGTGCCCCCACCCTAGGCAGGAATGGGGCTGTGTCTGTTTTGAGGGGCTCTAGAGCTTTGAGTCCCCACCCCGGGCAGGAGGGGGATGTGCCCCTTTTGAGGCTCTGTTTTAGGGGGCTCTAGAGCTGCATCCTCCTGTCCCTTTTGGGGTTCTCTAGAACTGTGAACCCCCATGCTGGGCAGGAGAAGGGCTGTGTCTGTTTTAGGGGGCTCCAGAGCTGTGCACCCCACCCCAGGCAGGAGGTGATGCTGTGTCTTTTGAGGGGCTGTGTCCCTCTTGGGGTCCTCTAGAGCTGTTAGCCACCACCCTGGGCAGGAGGGGGGGCTGTGTCTGTTTTGGGGGGCTCTAGACCTGTGTGCCTCCACCCCAAGCAGAAGAGGGTCTGTGTCACTTTTGGGGGCTTTAGAGTTATGCCTCCCACCTCAGGCAGGAATGGGGGACTGTATATGTTTTGGGGGTCTCTGTCCCTTTTGAGGGGCTCTAGAGGTGTGTGACCCACTGGGCCTTTTAGGGGGGATCTCGACCTGTGTCCTCCACCCCAGGCAGGAATGGGGCTGTGTTTGTTTTGAGGGTCTCTGTCCCTTTTGGGGGGCTCTAGAGCTGTGCCCCCACCCCAAGCAGGACGGGGGGCTGTGTCTCCTTGTCAGCACCCCCCGCCCGTGTACCTGGGTCCCTGGGGTGGGGGGGCTGAGCGGTGACACCCCCTTTTCCCCCAGGCTCTCCCTACTATGACAACGTGCGTCCCCTCTGCTACAGCGACTCGGACGCCGTCCTGCTCTGCTTCGACATCAGCCGCCCCGAGACCCTCGACAGTGCAGCCAAGAAGGTGGGGTGGGGGGGTTCAGGGGGGCGTCAATCCCCAGGACAGTGTCCCTACAGGGTTTGGTGGGCTCAGGGGTGTGGGGACACCAAGGCAGAGGGGTCCCTGTGAGGTTTGGGGGGCTCGGGGACACAGGGACACTGATCCAGGGGAGTGCCTGTTGGGTTTGGGGGGCTCAAGGAGGCAGGTACACTGTTCTGGGGGGTTCCTGTGAGGTTTGGGGGGTTGCAGGAACACTGACCTGGGGACTCCCTCCAGGGTTTTCGGGGTTAAGGGCTGTCGGGACAATGATCTGGGGTGGTCCCTGCAGGGTTTGGAGTGCACAGAGACATGGGGACATCGACCTGGGGGGTCCCTGTAGGGTTTGGGGGGTACAGGGAACCTATCCCAGGGGGTCCCTGTGGGCTTTGAGGAGTGCAGGGCTGTGGGGACACTGTCACAGGGGATCCCTGTGGTGTATGGGGGATGTGGGAACACTGTCCTGGGGTTGTCTCTGGGGGTTTGGGGTATACTGGGACATGGGGACACCGGCTTGGGGGGTCTCTGCAGGATTTGAGGGGTTGCAAGGCTGTGGGGACACGGTCCTGGGGTGGTCCCTGTGGGGCTTGGTGTGCTCAAGGCCATGGAACACCGACCCTCGGGGGTGACAGAGAGAGGGTTTTGGGGTCCCCTGTCCCTGAGAGCAGCTCCATGCTGCCCACCCCTCAGTGGAAGACGGAAATCCTGGATTATTGCCCCAACACGCGGGTGCTGCTCATCGGGTGCAAGACGGACCTTCGGACAGACCTGAGCACCCTCCTGGAGCTCTCGCACCAGAAACAGGCACCCATCTCCTATGAGCAGGTCGGGGGGGGGCCCAGGGCGGGTTTGGGGGGGGCCTCGCTGGTCTGATGTGGGGGTGGGTTTGGGGGGTCCCGCTGGTCTGATGTGGGGCTGGTCCCAGGGCTGTGCGGCCGCCAGGCAGTTGGGAGCCGAGGGATACCTGGAATGCTCAGCCTTCACCTCGGAAAAGAGTGTCCACAGCATCTTCCGGACCGTGTCCGGCATCTGCCTCAGCAAAGCCCCCCCGCAGCCCCCCCGGAGCCCCCCCCGCAGCCTCTCCAAGAGACTCCTGCACCTCCCCAGCCGCTCCGAGCTCATCTCCTCCACCTTCAAGAAGGAAAAAGCAAAAAGCTGCTCCGTCATGTGAAGGGGGGATGGGAATGACCCCCTCCCTCTTCTTCTGACTCCCCTCCCTGCCCCGAGTCCCCAGGATGGGGGGGGGAGGCTGGACAGGGCCCTGGAGCACCCTGCAAAAGAGGATGGGGAGCAGCTGCCCTCCCATCACACCTCTGCCCTGCCAGCCCCCAGCCTGGGGGGCTGTCCCCGTGGGGAGGAGTGGTCTGGGGAGGGGTGGTGTCTTCACCTGGTCCCCAACTGTGGGGGCATCCCTGTGGGGTTTGGGGTGCACAGGACCCTGGGGACACCAACCCAGGGGGGTCCCTATGGGGTTTGGGGTGCACAGGACCCTGGGGACACCAACCCAGGGGGGTCCCTATGGGGTTTGGGGTGCACAGGACCCTGGGGACACCAACCTGGGGAGTCCCTGTGGGGTTTGGGGTGCACAGAGCCTTGGGGACACCAACCTGAGAGGGTCCCTGTGGGGTTTGGGGGACACAGGGACACTCCCAGGGATCCCTGTGGGGTTTGGGGTGCATATCATGGGGCTGATCCATGGACTCATCCTGTTTTCCCCCTCTTTACCCCATCCTTCATCTGCTGCTTGGCCCCAGGGGACCCCAGTGGGTTGGGGGGTGCTGGGGGGGGCTGTTTTATGGACTGTCTGGGGGGGGCGATGTCTCTGTTCCATGTCAGTGTTATTAAAAGCTTATTTATTATCAGAAATATAACACCCACCTATGTGCAGTCCTGCCTGGCTCTGTGTTTTAGGGGGGGATACTGGTTCTTGGGGGGTGTTGGGAGTTTGGGGGGTGTTTTGGTGTTGCTGGTGATGGTGACACTGATGTGGGGTTGTGCTGTCACCCCGGCTGCTGGTACAGAGGGCAAAGTCCCTGGGGTGGGGTGTCTTTTGGGGATGGGGGTGCCCTGATCACCCCAAAAGGGCCCCCCCAGACTGCCCCCAGCTTGTGAATGGGGGTTCAGTGGGGGTGTGGGGGTTCTGCAGAGACACTGACGTGGGGGTCCCTGGGAAGTTTGGGGGGCTGCAGGGACACAGAGACTCTATCCTAGAGGGTCCCTGGGGTTTGGGGTACACAGGAACACTGACCCGGGGGTTGTCCCGGCGGAGTTTGGGGGGCACAGGAACAGGAGGACACTGACTCAGGAGAGTCCCTCCAGGATTTGAGGTGTCTAGGGTCGTGGGGACACCGCCCCGGGGCCCTCATTTGGGTACGTAGGAGGTGCCTGCAGGATCTGGGCGCCCCGGGGAGGCGGGGACACCGTCCTGGGGAACTCATTGCGGTGGCCTGTGGGGGCGGTTGCTGCGCGGCGGAGGGATACGGGGGCGCGGTGGTACTGCGACTGCGCAGGGGCGCTGCGAGCGCGCGAGGCCTGCTGGGAGCAATAGTCCGATCTCCCGGGGGCTGCCGGGAGGTGTAGTCCCGTGCCGTCCCGGCGTGCCCTGCGGCCCCGGCGGACATGGCGGCAGCGGCAGAGCTACGGCGCTGAGCCCCGGGCTGCGGCGGTGAGCAGGAACTGGCGGGAGGGGAGCGGGGGGCACCGCAGGAATCCCCGAGGGACCGTTGTGGAGCCCAGAGGATGGAGGGCCCCGGTACCGTGGCACCGGCCTGAGCCCTGGCACTGGTCACCGTGGGCAGGGCCTGGAGCGTCGGTACTCTGTGTCCCCCGGGCCTCCCGGAGCCCTCTCGGGGTCCCTCTGATCCCTTTCGGGATCCCCTGGGCCTCCCTACGCCCACCCCGTGGACTTCCCCCTGCCGTCTCGGCTTTCCCCCTTCCCTCCCTGTTCCCTCCTCGCGGCCCCCCAGCCCTTCCCGCACCTTCCTGGGGTCCCTTAGTGCCCCTCCTGGGTCTCCCGGGCCTCCCCGCCTCTCTGCACCCCCGAGCCCCCACGGTGTCCCCCTCTCTGACCCCTCCCCGCAGATGGCCGGAGAACTGGCGGACAAGAAGGATCGGGATGCGTCCCCGGTGAAGGAGGAGAGGAAACGCTCCCGCTCCCCGGACCGGGACCGGGATAGGGATCGGGAGCGCGACCGGGACCGCAAGGGCTCCCCGGCCAAGGACCGGAAGCGGCACCGATCCCGGGACCGGAGACGGAGCCGCTCGCGCTCCCGGTCCCGTTCCAAGTCCACAGAAAGGTGAGGCGGGGCCGGGGCTCGCTGGGTTTTTGGGAAGAGCTTTGACGGCGCCGCAGAGCGTGAGGGGTGGGCGGGGGTTCTGGGGTCATGCCGTGACCCCCGTGTTCCACAGGGATCGGCGGCACAAGGAGCGGGACCGTGACCGGAGCAAGAAGGAGCGGGACCGGGAAAAGGATGGGCACCGGCGGGACAAGGACCGGAAGCGATCCAGGTGGATCCTGTCACTTATTTGGGGTTGGGGTATCCCTGCTCTCCCCTAAACCCCTGGGGATCGGGGATCCCCTAGGGCTGTGTCCAGTGTCTGATCTCGCACTGTTTTCCTCGGAAGTTTGTCCCCAGGCAGGGGGAAGGACTCCAAGTCCCGGAAGGATCGGGATGCACGGAAAGCAGAGGAAGAGGAGGAGAATGCCCTGAAGAAGGAGAAGGTGAGGAGGGAGCAGAGGGGGCTTGGATGGCAGTTGCTCCACGGGGATCCAGGTCCCTGGGGAATAGCTCCGGAGGGATGCAGGTCTCCAGGGATGGTGCTGACGTCCAGCCCCACTTGCAGGCACAGCCGCTGTCCTTGGAGGAGCTGTTGGCAAAGAAGAAGGCGGAAGAGGAGGCAGAAGCCAAGGTGGGAGCAGGAACAGGAGCCTCTTCCCTGTGCTGTGAATGTTTGGGGGGATATCATGGGAGGGACCCCAGGAGTGAACAAGGAGGGCTGAGGGACTTGGGCGTGCAGAAGAACCCCAGGAGGGAGCAGGGAGGGCTAAGGGATATCGTGAGGGACTGTGGGATGGAGCAGGAAGGACTGGGGGACTTGGCAGGGTACAGGAGAGCACCCAGGAGGGCACTTGGGAGGCTGTGGAGACCCAGGAGGGAGAACGGAGGCCTAGGGGACCCTCAGGAGGGAGCAGAAGGGCCCTGGGAGAGAATGGGCAGGATTGAGGGGCACAGAGGAACCCTAGGAGGGAGAGGGGAGGACTGAGGGCCATGGAGAGGGAGCAGAGAGACTCTCGGGAGGGAGCAGAGAGGTGTGGGAGAGCCGGGGGGGAGAAGAGGAACCCAGGAGGGAGAGGTGAGGCCTGGGGGACTCCAGGAAGGAGCAGAGGAGGCTGAGGGGACCCCCAGCGGCGCAGGGGTGGTAGCCAGGCCTGGTGTGACCCTTCCTCTCTCCCACCCCAGCCCAAGTTTCTGTCCAAGGCGGAGCGGGAGGCCGAGGCCCTGCGGCGACGGCAGCAGGAGGTGGAGGAGCGGCAGCGGCTGCTGGAAGAGGAGAGGAAGAAGAGGAAACAGTTCCAGGAGATGGGGAGAAAGATGCTGGGTAAGGGGTCATCCCTGGAGCCACCCCTAGCCCTCAGGGTGGGTGCTGGCTCTGAGCCTCTTCCCCTGCTCCCCAGAAGACCCCCAGGAGCGGGAGCGCCGGGAGCGCCGGGAGCGCATGGAGCGGGAGACCAATGGCACAGAGGATGAGGAGGGCAGACAGAAGATCCGGGAGGAGAAAGACAAGAGCAAAGAGCTCCACGCCATCAAGGTGGGACTGGGGTCTGGGCCAGGGGGCTGGGGGGAGGGATAGGGAGTCCTGCTGACCCTCGTGTCCTGCAGGAGCGGTACCTGGGGGGGGTGAAGAAGCGCCGGCGCACGCGGCACCTCAATGACCGCAAGTTTGTGTTCGAGTGGGACGCGTCAGAGGACACGTCCATTGACTACAACCCTCTGTGAGTGCCCCTGGGGCTGGGGGTGTCCCTGAGGGGTGCAGGGCAGCCCCCAGCTCTGCTCATGATGCTCCCACCCTGCTCCAGGTACAAGGAGAGACATCAGGTGCAGCTGCTGGGCCGCGGCTTCATTGCTGGCATCGACCTGAAGCAGCAGAAACGGGAGCAGTCGCGGTTCTATGGGGACCTGATGGAGAAGAGGCGGACGCTGGAGGAGAAGGAGCAGGAGGAGTGAGGACTTTGAGAGAACTGGGAGGCTGCTGAAGGGTGTGCGGGGTCCTGGCTGGCTCACCTTGGCTGGGATGTGGAGCTGGGCTGCAACAGGTCCTGTGGGAGGGGGGCAGGAGGGTTCCAGAGGCACAGGGTGAGCCCTGTCCCCTTCTTTCCCATTGCTCTTTCCCTTTCCTCATCTCTTTCCCCACTCTCTTCATCCCTTTGTTCATGCCCCTTCATTATCTCCTTCCTCGCCCCTTTTTCTCATCTTATTTCTCAACACCTTCCTCATTCCCCTTTCCCTCATTCCCCTTTCCTTCATTCCTTTTCCCCATCCCCTTTCCCCTATCCCCCTTTCCCTCATTCCCTTCCCCTCTCCCCTTTTCCCCCTTCCTTTTCCCTCTCTCTGTTCCCCATCGCCTTTCTCTCATCCCCTTTCTCTCATTCCCTTTCCCCATCCCCTTCCTTCCCTGCCCTTTCCCTGTCCCCTTTCCCCCCATCCCCTTTTCCCTTTTTCCCTCTTTCTTTCCTTCATCCCTTCCCTTTCTCTGGTCAGGGCACGACTGCGGAAGCTGCGGAAGAAGGAGGCCAAGCAGCGCTGGGATGACCGGCACTGGTCCCAGAAGAAGCTGGATGAGATGACGGACAGGGACTGGCGCATCTTCCGCGAGGATTACAGCATCACCACCAAGGGGGGCAAGATCCCAAATCCCATCCGCTCCTGGAAGGACTCCTCCCTGCCCCCCCACATCCTGGAGGTCATCGACAAGTGTGGATACAAGGTGGGTGCTGGAGAGGGGGAAAAAGGGGTCGTCAGGGATTTGGAGAGGGGAGAAGAGGAGGAAGAGGGGAAGTTCTGCTCCCAACCTGTCCTCCCCGGCAGGAGCCAACCCCGATCCAGCGCCAGGCCATCCCCATTGGGCTGCAGAACCGGGACATCATCGGCGTGGCTGAGACTGGCAGTGGCAAGACGGCGGCATTCCTGATCCCACTGCTCGTGTGGATCACCACCCTGCCCAAAATCGACCGGTGCGGGGTGGGGACACTGCCCAGGGGATGGGGCAGGGTCACAGTGCCGAGGAGACTGGGTGGATGGGCAGGGGGCATTGCGGAGGGGGCAGGGCAGGGTGATTCTGCTAAGGGAATGAAGCACGGGGCAGAGTGGCAGGGAGGCCAGGGGCACAGGGCAAGGTGACAGGGTGGCACTGTGGAGGGGATGGGGCAGGGTGACACTGTGGAGGGGCTGGGGCAGACACCGGGGATGGGGTGGCAGGGTAGCGCTGTGGAGGAATCAGGACAGGGAGATACTGGAGGGAACATGATGGGGTGACAGGGTGGCACTGTGGAGGGGATAAGGTGACGCCGGAGGGCACACGTAGCACCGTGGGTGACAAAACCATTCCTTGTCACGCCACAGCATCGAGGAGTCAGACCAGGGGCCCTACGCCATCATCCTGGCCCCCACCCGTGAGCTGGCCCAGCAGATCGAGGAGGAAACCATCAAATTCGGGAAACCCCTGGGCATCCGCACCGTGGCCGTGATCGGTGGCATCTCCCGCGAGGACCAGGGCTTCCGCCTCCGCATGGGCTGCGAGGTGAGCAGGGGGGTGTGGGGGGCCGTGGAGGGGTGGCTCAGCCCTGGGCTGCTCTCACCAACCCCCCCAATCCCCCCAGATTGTCATCGCCACGCCGGGCCGGCTCATTGATGTGCTGGAGAACCGGTACCTGGTGCTGAGCCGCTGCACCTACGTGGTGCTGGACGAGGCCGATCGCATGATCGACATGGGCTTCGAGCCCGACGTGCAGAAAATCCTGGAGCACATGCCTGTCACCAACCAAAAACCCGACACCGACGAGGCTGAGGACCCTGAGAAGATGTTGGCCAACTTCGAGTCTGGGAAACACAAGTACAGACAGGTGGGTGTGGGCAAAGGGGGCCTTCGGGGGCTCCCTTGCAGCTGGAGGGGAGTCAGTGGGGTGGGGAGGGACAATTCAGGAGTTTGGGGAAGGAGTTGAGGGAATTGGAGTGATGTTCCTGCCCTGTGGAGGGATGTTCCTGCCCATGAGGGGTCATTCCTGCCCCACAGGGAAACATTTTTGCCCCATGAGGGACATTTCTGCTCCATGGGGGACAATCCTGCCCCACAGGGAAAGGTCCTGCCCTGCAGGGAGATGTCACTGCCCAACAGGGGATGATTCGGCTCCATGGGGGGACATTCCTACCCTGCTGGGGTCATTCCTACCTCACTGGAGATTGTTCTTGCTCCATGGGGGATGTTCCTTCTCCGCTGGGATCATTCCTACTTCACTGAGGAATGTTCACGCTCCATGGGAGGACATTCCTGCCCCACTGGGATTATTCCTATTTCACTGGGGGATGTTCCTGCCCCATGGGGGGACGTTCCCACCCCACAGGGGATTTCACTGCCCCGTTCCCTCGCAGACTGTCATGTTCACGGCCACCATGCCACCGGCGGTGGAGCGCCTGGCCCGCAGTTACCTCCGGCGCCCGGCCGTGGTCTACATCGGCTCTGCCGGCAAACCCCACGAGAGGGTGGAACAGAAGGTCTTCCTCATGTCCGAGTCGGAGAAGAGGTGGGAAGGATGGGATTTGGGGGAGTGTGGGGGGGAGAGATGGGTATGGGGAGTGTGAGAGTGAGGGGAGCTCTGCAGAGCACTTCAGCCTCTCCTTGCCCAACTGCCTCTTCCTCCTCCTTCTTCTCCACAGGAAGAAGCTCTTGGCCATCCTGGAACAGGGCTTTGACCCGCCCATCATCATCTTCGTCAACCAGAAGAAGGGTTGCGATGTGCTGGCCAAGTCCCTGGAGAAGATGGGGGTGAGTATGGGTTGGGAGGGTCACCCTGAGTCCTGTCCCCCTTGTCCCCGGGTGGGGGCTCCCCGCTGTGCCCCCATTGACCCCCCTCTTCCCGCAGTACAACGCCTGCACCCTGCACGGCGGGAAGGGCCAGGAACAGCGGGAGTTCGCCCTCTCCAACCTGAAGGCTGGGGCCAAGGACATCCTGGTGGCCACGGATGTGGCCGGACGTGGCATCGACATCCACGACGTCTCCATGGTGGTCAACTACGACATGGCCAAGAATATCGAGGGTGAGGCTGGGGAAGGGTCCCGGGGGGCACCAAGGAGGCTGTGGGGCGTGCCCAACCCTGGTGCTGCCCGTGCTGAGGGTGTTGGGGGTGCCCAGCCTTGGCACTGGGGTACAGGGGGTGCCCAGCTCCAGTGCTGCCTGTGCCAAGGGGGGCCATGGGGGGTGTCCAGCCTTAGGGCTACCCGTGCTGGAGATGCCTGGCCCTGATGTTACCCGCGTTGGGGGGACTTTGGGGTGTTGCCCAGCCTTGGTAATGGGGGTGCAGGGAGTGCCTGGCCCTGATACTGCCCTCACTGAGGGGCTGTGGAGGTGCCCAGCCCTGGTTCTGAGGGTGCAGGGGGTGCCCAGCCCTGGTGCTGCCAGTGCCAGGGGGACTGTGAGGGGTTCCTAGCCTTGGTTCTTGGGGTGGAGGGGGTGCCCAACCCTGGTGCTGCCTGTGTTAGGGGGTGCCCAGCCACAGTGCTGCCTCACTGCGGGGGCTGTGGGGTGCCCAACCCTGCTACTGGGAGTGCAGGGGAGGGTGCCCGATCTTGGTTCTGGGAGTGGAGGGGGTGCCCGACCCTGGCGCTGCCCACACCGGCCCCTCCTGCCCCCCCCAGATTACATCCACCGGATTGGGCGCACGGGCCGAGCGGGGAAGAGCGGCGTGGCCATCACCTTCCTCACCAAGGAGGACTCCACGGTGTTCTACGACCTCAAACAGGCCATCCTGGAAAGCCCCGTGTCCTCCTGCCCCCCCGAGCTGGCCAACCACCCCGATGCCCAGCACAAGCCAGGCACCATTCTCACCAAGAAGCGGCGGGAGGAGACCATCTTCGCCTGAGGCCCCGCTGGCCCCTCTCCGTCACCCCTCTGGGGACAACAGGACCAGCAGGGCTGCCAGGACTGCTCTGGCCATTCTCTTCCCAGCTCCCTGCACAGCCAGGACTGCCCACAAGCAGAGACTGGGGCTGGGATTGCCCCAAAATATCCCCCCTGTTCTCCCAGTCCCCCTCCACACTTTCCGCATGGAGCAGAGGAGTTGCTGGAGGTTGTTTGGGGGCCAGTTCCTCCCTGCTGCTGGGGCAGGGCTGGTTTTTGGGCTTTCCTGAGAACTGTCTGCACCTCATCCTTTGGGTTTTTGGGGGGTTTTTTGTAGCTGAAGCTCCAGGCTGCAGGAATAAACCAGCAGCAGCGTTACTGGCCTCGCCTCCTCATCCTCTCCCTTCCCTGGGTGCCACCTCCCCTGGGGACAGGAGTCAGCACTGCCCAAAAGCAGCTGCACTGTCCCTTCCCCCCGCCTCCGACCAGGTTTCCCCGTGTACCCCCAGAGACACAGACACCAGCACCTCCAAGCACTCGTGTGTTTCTGAAACCAATTACAGGGAAATCAGTGCTTTCTACAAAAGAAATTATAACAAATCTGTGGTCTGTGGCCCCCACCCCAATCCCCCCCCCCTCCCTGCCAGCGCTAGCCCCAGCGGGGGGCTCAGCCCATGCCAGGAGCCCCGGCCGGGGGCAGTGGGCGCTGTATTTACAGGACTGTGCGGTGACGTGCGGTGACAGCGTGGGCAGGGGGACAGCGGGGACGGGGCAGTGGCTGCAGGCGTGGAGCAGCCCCCACACCCCACGCAGCCCCCCCACTCTGTCCCCCCCATCCCGGGGAGGAGGAGCAGTTTGGCTGCGGTGACCGGGGCAGGGGGAAGCAGAGCGAAGCGAGTGGTGTGGCCCCCTCCTCCCGGGGGGTCCCATGCAGGGGTGGGGAGGGGGCAGGCCAGGCCCCAGCGGGGAGCAGGCACCTTCCCTTTCTTCCTCGGGTCTGTGCAGGGTGGGGGACGCTGCTACAACTGCCCCCCACTCCTTACCTACCCTTCTGGGAGGGGACACCCCCTGTCCATGGCAGCTGCCCTGCGGGGAATGAGCCAACCTGCGATGCGGGGCCGGGGGGTGGAAACCGAGGCAGGGCGAAGGCATGTGGCTGTCCCCAGGTTCCCCAGAACTTCGTGGGGGAGTCCCAGGGCATCCTGGCCGCCGGGCCCCCCCTCTGTGCTTATGGCTGAAGACGTGCCCGGGGGGCCGGGCGAGAGGAAGCTGCCGGTGCGGAGTTCGATTGTCTGAGCACGCCCAGCGCGGGGCTGGGGCGAGGCGGGCGGTGCCCGGGGTTTGGGGGGGCCGGTTCCCAGCCGTGCCCCGCCCTCCCCACCCCTAATAGCTGTCCTTGGCCCAGGGCCGGCTGCGCTGCCAGTTCCTGTCGTGGTTGCGCTCGCTTGGGCGCTCCGGCGTGCCGGGACCGCTGCCGTGGTGCCGGTGGGGCTGGTACAGGTCGGGGTAGGGGTCCCCGTACTCCTCCTCCTCCTCCAGGTGCCGGGAGCTGCGCTGGGATGTGGCACCCCAAGGCTGGGGCGAGGTGTCCCCCGCCTCGTCCGACGGCATCAGGCTGTCGTGCTCCAGCGGCGAGTGCTCGCCCCGCTCCCCCAGCAGCTGCTGGCTCTGCAGGCAGGGAGGGGCTGCGGGGGCGGCACGGGGGTCCTGCGTGTGCCCCCAAGCCCCGGCACCCTGTGCTGGGTCCCCATGGGGAGCAGGGAGGGGCTGTGCGTCCCCCACCCCCATCTGTGGACCCCTGTGCCAGCTGTCCGTGGGGAGCAGGGAAGGGCCTGGGGGGACGGTGTGGGGGGCTGCATGACCCCCCAGCCCAGACACCCCGGTCCTCATAAGGAGCAGGGAGTGGGGCTGTGTCCCCAACCTCGACCTGTGCACCCCCACCCTGGTCTGTGGACCCCTGTACTGGGTCCCCATGGGGACAGTGAGGGGGCTCTGGGGACAACATGGGGGGCTGCATGTGCCCCCCACCCCAGAAACCTCGTGGGGAGCAGGGAGGGGGCTGTGTGTCCTCAGCTCTGACCTGTGCACCCCCCCACCCTGGTCTGTGGACCTCTGTGCCGACTGTCTGTAGGGAACAGGGAGGGGACAGTGTGGGGGGCTGCATGTCCCCCCTGGTCCATGCCCCCCTGTGTGGCAGCTGTCTGTGGGCAGCAGGGAGGGGCTGCGGGGTTACCTGCAGGCCCGGGAGGCCGGTGGGCGAGGGGACAGCATGGGGGGCGTGCGGTGGGTGGTGCGTGGCGCGCCAGTAAACCTCCAGGTACTCTGCCAGGTGCTCGCAGGCGTCCTCCAGCTGGTTCTCATCCAGGATCACATCGAAGAGCTCCTGGGGGAGCAGGTGAGAGGGGTTGGGGGGGCTCGGGGACCCTCCCAGGTGTCCCTAGAGTGGGGGGACCAGCCGGCTCACCGGGGGACACTGCACCAGCTTGTCGGCTGCCATCATCTGCACATTCAGGTGCTTCACCTGTGATTTGCCCCGGGACTTGATGAGCCTCTGCAGAACCTGGGGAAGGGAGAGGGGGGTGATGGCACCACGGGGGGCAGCTGGGACCTCCACAGAGCCGCGGTCACCCCTCACCTTGGGCGAGGACACCTTGACATAGACGATGATGGGTGCCAGGGAGGTCTTGGCCAGCTGGGCTGGGTGGTTGATTGTGTCGGCGTCCAGCACCACCAGCTGCAGGGACTTGGCCAGCTCGAAGATGCGCTCGATCTCGCTCTGCACCTCGGCTGGGGGGAAACGGGGCAGTGTCAGGCTGGGCTGTCCCCTGGGAGGGGGTCCTTGCACCCCGGGGATGAGCCCGGCCTCTCACCGATGCTGGAGCGGGTGGTGGAGCGCTCCAGGATCGCCTGCTTGCCCAGGTTGTTGAGGATGGAGCGCTTGGCCAGGGACAGGTCAGCTGTGATGTGAGTGATGGAGATCCTGGGGGGTACAGGGACATGCTGGGCACCTGGGGACCCCCAGGCCACGGAGGGAGGAAGGTTCTGGGTGGGGTGATGTTCTCACCTGCCATCAAATCTGTGCTTGAGGAAATCGAAGAGGGCTTTCTGCATCATGTCGGTGACCTGCCGTGGGGCCACCAGCCTGGTGAGCCACGGCAGATGGCACCGGCAGGGAGGTGGCAGCCACCCGGTGCCCTGCCAGCCGCCCTTGGCCCCGCCATCTGCCCGCCACCAGCATGGGTCAGGCAGGGAGGGGACGAGGGGTGCAGGCCCCCACCCTGGGGCACAGCAAGGCCACCCCACAGGCCCCCGTACCTCATATCCTTTCAGTGACGGCCCCACCAGCACCACAGGCCGCATAGAGGGGACCACGTCGTAGGGTGGGATATGCTGCGTCTATGGGGGGACACAGAGATCCGTCAGTGCCCTGTGCCCCCACCCCCAGCCAGGAAGGGGTCAATGAGCCTATTCCAGAGAGCCCCGGCATCCCGGAGCACTCCCAGCTCCATAATCAAGGCAGAGAGGGGTCTCTGCTCCCACCCTACCCCAGAAGCGGCCGCTCTTGGTGCCGCCTGCAGCCCCCTCCCCATCTCCCCCTGCCTGGGGCACAGCCCTGCACCCAGGACTCACCTGCTTCTGCTTCTGCTTGGCTTGGGGAGAGGAGAGAAGAGACAGAGGTTGGTGACAGTAAAGTGGGGACCCCCCTGGGACCCGCTTGGATCCCCCTGGGCCAAGATCTGCCCTTACCTAAGGAGGGGGGAGGCGATCGCCGGCTCCCGCTGTCGCCGAGGCCTGAGGCGTTGCCAGCTCTCCTGGGGAAAAAGTGGGTGAGAGAGTGTTGGGGGGCCGGGAGTGGGGCTGGGGGGTGTCCCATCCCTACCTGGCTTTCTGCTCCTGCTTGAGCCTCATGGCTTCCAGGCGCTGGGGGCTGGGGATGAAGGCGATGTCCCCCCCCTCCTTCACTAGGCGCCCAATCCACCAGTCATTGCTGTATTTCTGGGGGAGGACAGAGCAGAGGTGAGACCAGCAGAGGTCCCTGGCCCTGACCAGCCCCCCCCAGCACCCCAGCTGACCTCCTTGATGTGCAGGAAATCTTTGGCTTCAAAGTTGATGGCGGCTCCCTGCACCGGGCACTCCTCGTCCAGCGCCCCGCAGTAGCTGACATTGGTGCGCACGGCAAAGGCGACTGGCTTGTGCTAGGGGTTTTGGGGGTGCATGTCAGCACCCCCGGGCCCTGCCAGCACCCCCAGGCCGTGCCCTGGGTGTCTCCCCATCCGTACCTTGGCCCTCTCGAGCTGCTGCTGGGCCTGGCTCTCCACCTCGCGACGGGCACCCTCACGGTCCTCTTCCAGGGACACGTCGGAGTCCAGGGAGGGGCGGCTGGTGTAGGAGTCCGCCGAGCCCTGGGGGAACGGGGCTGAGTGCCGGGGGGCTGCGGGGGAGACTCCGGCAAAGAGGGACCTCACACTGTGGTGGTGCCATCCCCAGAAGGGGACTCCACTGACCCTCAGCCCCCTTCCAACTTTCGGGGGTCCACAGTGGCATCAAGCCGGGTGTGTCAGGTGGCATCACCCAGCACAGCTGACCTGGGGTGCAGCCCCCACGTGCTGGGGAGGCCACGGGGGAGACCCCCGCAGCCTTAGGGATGGGGAGATGACCCCTGTCACCCTAGGGATGTGGGTCTTCCCACTGACGACCCCCACCCTGGGGTGTTCAGCGCAGCACCCCCGGCTCTTTCTCCCCGCCGCGCCGCTATTTACCCACCGCCCGCTGCGCCTGGAACAGGCGCAGAAGCTGCGGTGAAATATTTATGTCCCTGGATGTGGCTGAG
>WBMZ01018192.1:0-69988 GCA_013400975.1 Atrichornis clamosus | reverse complement strand
TGTCTTTTAAACTAAGACACAGGATCAGATGCTTCTTACAGATTAGTGAAAGCTAAGGAAAAGTAGTTGGTGAAAAGCATACAGGCATCTCTTACTTTTTGCATAGTTCTCTGTTGATGCATAGTTCTCTTATGATGGTTAATGAGAAATTGATTGGTTTTTCAGGGTCCTTCAGCAGTCTGTGTGTCTGTTTTCCTCTGGAGAGGTGAAACAGTGGAAGCAGGAAAAGCTACCTCATGTCTACCAGGGTGAGGGCCTGCATGCCACCACTGCCCTACAAAGACAGGCTGAGAATATTGGGGGTGTTCAGCCTGGAGAACAGAAGGTTGTGTGTATGCCTCATAGCAGCCCTCCAGTATCTGAAGGGGGCCTACAGGAAAGCCAAAGAGGGACTATTTGTCAGGAACTGTAGCGATAGGACAAGGGAATAACAAGTACAAATTGAAAGAGCGTAATTTAGGGGGGAAGACATTCTTTATTGTGAGGGTGGTGAGACCCTGGAACAGGTTGCCCAGGGAGATTGTGGATGCCCCAGCCCTGGCAGTGTTCAAGGCCAGGTTGGCCTTGAGCATCCAGCTCTAGTGGGATGTGTTCCTGCCCATGGCAGGGGCGTTGGGACTAGATGATCTTTAAGGTCTATTCCAGTTTCTTAACATTTTACGATTCTATGTGCTCTACATTTACACCTTTGTGTGGGAATTTCACAAGCTGTTTTGTGGCATCTTGTTTTTCCTGTCCATAACCCGATGTGGATTTTTAAAAAAATTATCTTTCATTTTAGTTGCAGTGGTGTGAAAATGTACATTTATTTTACTTTTTTTTTTAATCAAGTAGGGGAGGAACTGACTCTATTAAACCAGAAAAAACCTGTCGACTGTAGATAAACAGGATTGCCTGAAACCTGATGTTGGACTGATTTAACCTTCAGTGAAGGATTTCTCAGGCTTAGTTAGGCTGGAGCAGCTTTATGAACAGAATCCTGTGTTGCCTCAAACCTGCCATAGGCAAGTTTGGTTGTGTAAAAGGTGCTGTGATTCTCTTTACAGTGTGCCAGCAATGCCTCCTCAGTGGCTTCCACAGGCTTAGAGAAAAGCAGCCCAATTAAACTAGGACTGGCTGTGAATGGAAGGCAAGGAGAACCATGAGAAGGGCAAGAGACTATTCATGGTGCTAAAATGAAGTGCTTTGCATTCGGCTGTAAATTCTGAAGCCAGAAGTGGGTACCAGAGAACCTGCAGGTGCAGGCAGTGGCAGCTCACATCGCTGTGTTTTATTAGTACTCTTAACTCACCATTCATTTAGCAGGGCAGTCAGAATAACCACAGGGGGGTTTTACTGTTTCTGGGTAGCAGAAGTATGAACATCTTCGTATTTAAGCTAGGGAATTCTTTGTTACCTTCTACTGGTGGAACCTTCCTGATGAGTGAGTTCCCTTCTTTGCCCACTTAACCTTCAGGGTCTGGAAATGAAACACTGTTGTCCAAGTTTCTTTCTGTCTCACAGTGCCAACATTGAAATATTTCATTCCCCACCACAGGGTGTTTTTTGATGTTGTCGTTGGTGATTGTTTTCATTTTTGGTGTTTTCTTTTATGGTTTTGAGTCAGCTGTCTTAAAAGAGGAAGGTTCGACCATCTGGTTCTGGGAACACTTAGCATCTAACAGTCATGGCTGGTTTGCACATCATCCCAGGCCGGGTTAAAATAAACACAACCATCGTTCTTGGAAAATAAGATGCACCAGGTGTTAAACAACCTCTGTGAGCTCTGGGAAGAGAGGATGAAATTTATGCAGCACTTGAGAGAGATCTAGGGATTAACAGAGTGGTGTTATAAAATGAAATTCTTGTTTCCTTTGCCTTAGTTTGAAAGGTGAAGGGTGGAAGAAATAAAACCCAGTTAAGAACCCAAGGGATAACAGTAACCCTGAAAATTGCTGGCTCCTCATCAGAGGAGCTTTTTTAAAAATATAACCCTTTTTCCCCAACATGTTGACTCTGTAGGTGTGGTATACAAATCACCCCTCTGACAAGCAACGAGGACATTCTCAGAACTGGCTGTGAATTGCCATACACAAGAAAGTGTAATTAGAGGGAGCCATCAGAAAGACCTGCACAGCCCCTTTCTGCGGGGGTGCAAGGGCAGGAATGCTGCGCTTTCATCTGGCATTGTTCCCCTCACCATTCAACTGGAGTGGTAGACTGTTAAAATTTCCCCCACTCCCCAGCCTGCTGGTGCTGCTCATTCTTGCTCTATCAGGGGATGTAGTTTTTGTTTCTGCTTTTTTTTAATATATATTTTTTAAGGTCCCAGAGTCTCCTGCAAACTTGCGAGCTCTTGTACTTCATCTTTTTTTATTTCTTTCTCTCCTTCTTTCTTTCACAAATGTTAACCCTTCTTTTTACCCTCTCTCTTTCCTTCCAAGTAGCCTTTAGCCTGCTTGTATGAGCAGCTGACAAAGAGAATAAGTAATTTCTTAGCCTTTCAGTGTTGAACTGCTTTTGGTTTTGTGAGTGGCCTTTGCACCTGTTGTGATAAGCAGAGCTCCCTTCACAGCAGCACAGAAAGGGTGGCAATCTCTTTTTTTCCCCCCTCCCTTTAAACTTACTCTTTCTTTCTGTGAATACCAATAATTAAGGAAAGCGCTTGAGTCTGCACTGGATTCTTTAGCCTGACAAAACCTAGTATTTATATAGATTAAAATGAACAGGGAACAAACCAGGGCACCTTTCTCATTGGCTTGGTGAGAACCGTCTGGAGCAGGCTTGTTGTGTGAACAAAACAGGATGACCAATTCACTTAACTAAATTTGGCTTTACCCCACCCAGCCTTGTCTGTCTTGTTTATATCTCCAAACCTCCTTGTATGAACTTGCCCCATCGTGTGCGACAAAGCATAAAAAACAATGTGTGCAGTCCAAAAAAATAAAAAAATCAATGCTATTTAACATTTTTTTAAAATGTGCTTTTCGGTGTGCTTTTTGATATGTCCCTTCTTGCTTTAATTTGTGAAATATTTGTAGCTCTGCAGCTTTATTTGCTGAAGTTCGGTCTCCTGAGGGCTTCCCTTGCATGCTTTGGGCCTCCCCCTTTGCCTGTGACTGGTGTGCCAGCTCCAGGCCAAGGAGACCCTTGGCACATGTGGAAGGGTGACAAGTATCTTCAGTGACTGACCCTCAACACAGGTCCCAAAAAGGGCACTGTGGACCGAAGAAAAAGTGGAAAGGCTACCCAGCTGCTCACACAATACAAGAGAAGGCTTTGGCTGCTGTTCAAAGCTGCTCTGAGTGAGTGTTTCAATTTAATTCTAAATTAAAAGCAGCCAGTGTTGTATAGCACAGGGAAAAGATTATGTATTAATGCTTTTTCCCCCTGACATAATCCTAATGATCGCACTAAAATAAATAAAAGTTAAGCCTTCTTCCTCTCTTTCCCCCGTTGCTATATTATGCTGTGGCGAGCAGCCAGGTTTTCGTAGGTGAAAAGAAGACGAGAGAGATCCCAAAACTGCCAGACTGAGAGGGGAATTGTGCACTACCAAGCTTCGCTTCGACCTCCTCCCTCCTCCTTCACCATTGACATACTTTGCTTTGGGCTCCCGTTGAACAATAAGCCAGAAAAGAAGCCCTTTAGCAAAAAGTCTGAGTAAAATTGTAGCTGCCTACAGAAGAAAGCACAGGGTGTCGAGGTGGTGACTTACTAATGTGTGTGTGGGGAGATGTGTCTGATGGCTCCTCCAGAAACCCTGGTGTTTGTTCCTGTGGGAGCAGGGGAGTGATGCTGTGCTGCGCTCTTGTTGGAAAATGTCTGTCTTCTTAAGAGCCAGTGGTGATAAGTGATACTTCTCGGGATGCTCTGTGGTCACGTTTCAGTGGGCTGAAGGGAACTGTCCTCTTTGGGGGAGGCGTAATGAGATTGGAACGCAGCAGGTGGCAGAGAGGGCCAGGCAGCCCTCGTCATGCCCTGCTGAAGGGGGTTATGGGGTGTGCCATATCAGTTCTCTGTCAGTCCCCAAAACACAGTGAAAACACATATGCGGTGCAAATCCATGCTCCAGGTGCAGTATCATTTAGGACATGTCGTGGTTTTAAAAAGCAGCTGGGAATTAAGCCCCAAAGAAGTCACTCCCTCTTCTTTCAGCTGCCCTCAGGTGAGAGAGGGACAAAGACAGAGACTATGGGTTGAAATGACAATTTACTGAAAGCAAACAGCGATGGAGTAAGAAACACACAGCAACAGCAACAATATTAGTGACAGAAGTACACAAAAAGAGAAGGTGATTTACACACAAAAGGTCTTCACCACTTCAACGCAGCCCTGCGTGGCTGCTGAAACAAAAACCAGATGGTGGACATTCCTGCATCTCGGCAGCGATGTGCTCGGGTTATTCCCTAGATAAAGACAAGATGCCTGATAGAGTTCAAGAAGCATTTGGACAATACGCTCAGGCACATAGTGTGACTCTTGGGAATGGTGCTGTGCAGGGCCAGGAGCGGGCTTGATGATCCTTGTGGGTCCCTTCCAACTCAGCTTATCCTGTGATTCTGTGAAGATGGCAGGAGCTCTCTGTTGCTGCTGAGACAACAAAAAACAATGACAGACTAACCTCTGAAAGCTGGATTGTCCATATTGTGCCATGCTGCCAGCATCAGGTTGACTCTGCTGTTTTGATTCTGTATGGTGCTGCCTCTTTGGGCTGCTCTGCTTGGCTGGACTCAGCCTTGCTCGGATAGGCCTTGGCTCCTCTCACCTCAGTTCACTGCTGCTTTGTTCACTGCAGCTGCTTCTGGTTCACCGCTCTTGGAGCCACGTCTTGAGCTGTGTCTCAGAGTTGCATCTTGGAGCCGCATCTCAGCTGTGTTTGCCACTTTCAGAGTCACATTTGAAGGGACAGGTAGTGGTGGTGAAGGGACAAAGTCCGCAGTGCTACTGCAGCTGGCAACTTCCCCAAGGAACAGAGGGAATAAACACTTCCGAGGGTATGTTCCTTTTTCCTTCCCCCCAAAATCCCCAGCGATGATGTGCATGGTATAGAATAGCAAGTCAGCCATGCCCACACAGCTCTAAGCTCTGCCCCCTGTGAGCAAACATAGGACAATGTGGAAGTCAGGACAAGAAGGTCAAAGGCCGGATACCACAGTGTTGTTGTTTAGCACCTGCTGAGTGTTTGACTGTACTTCCTTGGTATGCCTGCAGTATCCCAAATTCCCGTGACTCCCACTACCCAACATGCCAAGTCCCTCTCCTGATGGCCAGGTAGTAATAGCTCAGCATGGGGTATGTGCTCAG
Source organism: Atrichornis clamosus (assembly GCA_013400975.1). NCBI lineage: Eukaryota > Metazoa > Chordata > Aves > Passeriformes > Menuridae > Atrichornis > Atrichornis clamosus. The sequence goes on along the minus strand of WBMZ01018192.1, from coordinate 64,702 downwards.
GCTGGGAGCCCACTGAGAGGGCTGAGTGCTTGCTGGCATGCAGGGGATGAGGGATGTTCTTCTTTGCTTTGGCAGCCTCAGTGGTGCTCCTGTTGGGGGCTCCTCAGCTGCTGTGAAGCTGGAACATCAGGCATCAATGCACAGGTTAAGAGGAGTTGAGCCAGCAGGGAAATGGGAAAGATTACACATTAGATGATGCTTGAGTTGTGTCCCTCCTTCTCCTCTTGCAGAGCTGTAAAAAGGGAGAAGAATTTAACATTGGTAGCTATTTCACAAATTTCTGTCTTTCCGCTTCTTCTGCGTTTCCTGATTTGGTGTGGCAGGGCTTGACCTCGTGTCCCTGTCCATCTGTGTCTGCCCTGTCCTTTCATTGGAAGACAGGAGATCTGACTGAATTATTTGAATTGACAAATGCTATATTCAAATAGTAGCTGAGGTGTAAATGCCTCTGGAAAGGAACTGGTCCCCTCTGCCAGCTCCCAACTCTCCTGGACACCCAGCTCTTGTCCCACCCTGCAGCTCCATATAAGTCCCACTCTGCGTGTCTGAGCATCTCCTCCCTGCCACGTCTCAGCCCAACCGGCAGTGTTCTTCTGGAATAACTGAAATATACTGAAATATGAAACTGGCTGGGAAAATATATAGGAAGGTTATGGCAGAAACAGAAAATTTTACTTCTCAGCTCCTGATATTACTCTGTAAATCACAAACTTCCACTCTTCTAAGCATGTATCAATGGTGATCTTCATGAATTTCTCATGCATTTGCTGCCTATGGCTCAAGGAGAAAAAAGTACTAGTTGCTGACCATGGAGACACCAGGCTAGAAGCATTTTATTTGGGAGAAACTTCCTGCCAGGCCAAATGCAGGGCAAATCCTGCAAAGAAAACCATGTGCACAGCCTCGCTTGCCTGAATGTGTGGGTAAGGGTGTCCAACTGTGCAGCTCTCTTTGGATGATCCAGACCTTAAAATAGAAACTTTATCCTAGAAAACTTAGTGAGGATTCATAAAACCTAGATATATATTTAGAAAACCTACTGAACTTGCCTTCAGCTTGAAACAAGGAGATAACATATAAACCCCAGAATATTTCTGCAGCTTGTACCAGAATGAGAAAATGAGGGCCAAAATAATACAAAAGAGGAAAAATGCTTGTGTTGCAGATGAGGCTATTCTTGGCAGGTCTGAGGACTGGTGGTTCTGCTTTCTGTCACGCAGGACTCTCTGTGATGTGTATTTGATTAAAGCTCAGCGAGCGTTTACACACAGAGTCCTACAAGCATATTTCTGAGGCCGCTGAGCCTTGATCAGTGTCAAGAGAAATACACTGCACAATCAGGGTAACCAGGATTCTAAATTCCTGGGGAAGCTCCTAAAGAGAACTGCCCGCAGTGGTGTAGTGAAGTATGGGAAGGTGACTGCTTTGGTTGAAAATGAAGAGGTGACTGACACTAATTCTCACAACAAAGACATGGACCCATGCAAACAGATTTAGTTTGATGTGGGGAGGGATGGGAAGGACAGAATAAATTCCATCCCTTTCTTCCTGCCCACCTTATCTTTAATTTAAGGCTGATGGATTGATTACCATTTGTTATGATAAGTCCATATGTGTACAGATCCAACAGTAGGATTAGGTTCCTCCTCCTTTGTTATTTGAAGTCAATCACAGTTCATTAAATCTCCCTCATCAGTTCCACCACCTGCTCCTCTTCCTTCCCTGACCCGAAGTCACATGCCCATTTACCCTCTTCCCTTTGTTTTCTGTTTGTTTCTCTTTTAATTACATCTCTTGATCTTTTCCCCATCAATTATTTTGAGGAGAGAATTGGTCAGGAAACATCAATGCAAATGAAATTGTGGTTAAGAATAGAAACAAAGAAATGTTCATGGGAGCTTTGGTTTTCATTTTCTAAAGAGCTCTGGACTTGTGCTTGAGATCCTGACATACCCTTTCCCCAGGGCATGAAGCAGGGCACCTGCAGCACAGGAACAGGGTCCATCCTTCCTTACTCACCCCTGCCTATGTTCAGTGAAGGATTTAACAGGCTCCTTCAGGGCTTGGTGGATCTTTGCAGCTTCTCCTGTATTCCTTACAAATCTCACATTTGGCAGTGTCAGGCCATGGTGACGTGCAGGTGGAAATCCCATGACCAGCAGCAAATTAAACATAGGTGAGGACTCAGTTCTTTCCTTGTCTTTGTGTGCATGGCCAGGTACAGGGCCACAGCACAGAGCTGCTTGTAGGAGAACCCTCGCCCCTGCTTGTAGCTGAGTGAAATAGCTAGATGGATTTAATCAACAGGTTTTATGATTTATAGGTATTGCAGTCTCTTTTTGGGACCCCAGCCAAGATGAAGGCAGTGGTGGGTTGGCACCATGCCGAGATGGGCTCAACAACCCCACCGCAGGTTGCACCATGATGGGTTAGCAGTGTGTACAGGCCCAGGGGATGGGAGTAGCCAGCAACAGCTGAAAAAAAGGAGTGGTAACACATTAAAAGCATTAGAGCACTTGTCTGACCAGGCCCCTGTACTTCTCTCCAAAACCAGTGTTTATAAACACAGTTTTTTCACTCAGGTGGGGAGACAAGTCTTGATCTTGCTGCATGGAGCAGCTTTACAGCCTGTGGTGTTGGGGGAACCGTGCAAAAACAAAGGCAGGCAGAGGAGAATGTGCTTTTCCTACTGTGGGCAGACAAGCCTCAGAACAATCTTAAACTGAGCTCTGAAGTTTAACCAGCTGTTTGGCAGGCCTGGACTCATCTCTTTATTTATTCTCCCCTGGGTCACTAGAAATCCTCTTTCTCACACCCATCTCCTTGCTTTGCAATTGTCTGTGCCTCTTATTTGCAACAGAAAAATACATGCACATGGGTTTAGATGTTGTTTAATCCCTAAATGGAGAAATAATCACAGAAACCAGGTGGCAACTTTCAAGTCTGATGCCCCCTCTCTGGGGTCAAGACATAAAGAAATCCATATGTTCATGTTCATAGGTGCACATGGGCAAGTAAACCTTGTGTCTCATTAACTACCTGCTTCCGCTTCTCTTAAGTGCCATTCCTGACTTGTCAAAAGGCTATAACCCATCCATGTGCTGGGGTCACTGGAGTGTCTTGATCTATGTGTTTTTATCATGTTTTAAGAAGTTGTTCGAAAAGTTCACCCTTCATGGCAGTGCCATCAAAAGGGTTAATGCTGCTTGAGGTATTTCAGATACTGACAGGACTTAACCTAGGCAATGTAGAATGGGATCAGGTGACTCTTAAATGGACAAAAGTCCAGCAACTGAGTTCATTTTGGACAAGCACTTGCTGGCCTGCATGCTTCAGCTGAGTTTTATTCAAACCTCATAAATGTGCACATAGCTGGGAAGTTAGGAAGGAGTCTGTTTTCCAGAGGCTTTACTGTGTGTTGTCTTTCCCTGATGCATCGTGTGGGATCAGCTTTCTCCTGCTGCTTCAGTGCTCTTGATTTTGTCCCTGATGGCAATTTGGCAGAGCATGTCAGGCCAAGGGAAGCAGACTTGAAGCCCAAGTTTGCACTCTATCCAGAGGGGAGGGAAGGAGAGGAGGTGCAGGTACGACAGCCTGTTTTCCCACACCAACAAAAATAAAAAGATGGGCAAGCTAGAAGGGGACTGGTAGACTTGGTTTTTCTAAACAGATCCTAGGAAAACAGGTGGTGATGGAGGAAGAGAGCCCAGCTGTTCTAGGCTGATGAACTTCCAAAGGAACATTCACTTTCTGGGCGGGGTAGTGCTCCCTTACTGTAGGGCTGGCAGGCTGGGACTGCTGCATCAGAGCATTTATAAGTGACTTTTTGTTCTTTTCCTTTCTGTTTCAGTCTCAAAACACATTTGAGATTGTTGCCACAAGTGCAGTTTAGCTTTAGGTTGGACTTGTTTCCAAAGCATCTGTCTGCAGTGCAGCAGTGAATGGCTGCAAGGGGTGATGGAATTCGCCAGCACTGTGACTCCTGCTGCGGAAACAGGACCAGGAGAGGGCTTTGTACTCCTGTCCAGACACCAAAGTTCTCCTGCACTTGATGTGCAAAAAGATTTCACCTGCTGTCATGGCTTGGAATTCAGTGACATCCAGAGTTGCCAGTCCAGCAGAGCTGCCCCAAAGCCAGGTGTCTGTCCTTCTCCTGCCGGGGCTGGGCTGTGATCAGGGTTATGCCTCCCAGCCGCAGATTAGGTGTAACTATGCAGTATATTGGCTTTCATACTGGGCTAATAATTGTGTACACTTTAATTTTAAAAGCCTGTTTTTTTCCAGAAACTCATATTTGGTTTCCTTTTTGCTCCAAGATGGGACAGAGGCTTTTTCAGGGATCCACGAGGTAGTAAAATAAGGGAGTATGTGTAAAATAACCAGAGAATCTTGCTGGCTGAGTTCAGAGCCTTCCCGCACTCTCTGTTGTGGGAAAACCATAAAAATACCTTCATTCAGCTAATTCAGAGGCAGTGCAAAATGATAACTTTTGTTAAGTGTTGGTGTTTTACCTGGGATTCACAGTGGCCCAAATGGTCTCTCTTTTTGCCTGTATTTTATTTATGACTCTCTTAAACAAATCCAAATCTTCAAATCCCAAGATCTGTTGGTGCCCTTTTCCTTCTGCCCGACTGTTTTGGCTATTCTGGGTGAGAAGCAATGTGTTGCACCGGGTGCCAGGATGACAGTGCACCTGGGACAAGTCTGCCTGTAGACTCAAGATCTGAATCCAAACTTGAAAAGCTGGTTTTACGACAGAGTAAGACCTTCAGCTCCCAGTCTAGCTTTGGGTCAGGTTTGCTTCTTGCTGGAGCCAAGCAAAACGTCCCTGTGAACATGTAAATATGTCAGAGGGGAACAGGACATTCCCAGCCTCTAAGACTCTGGTGCAAGAGCATTTTGCACGTGTATCAGTTGGAAGGAAGCATATGTCTGTGACACATTTTGCAGGTAATATATAAAAACTCCCATTTGGGCAATCCCCCTCATGCCTGAAATACACCACATTTTAAAGTGAGTAATGAATTCTTGAAAAAAAATCCCCCCCTTCAAACTCTTAATCAGTCTCAGGAAACCACACTGAGATATAGGCTGGCAAAAAAGCAGTATGTCTTTCAGTCTCTGACAAAACGTAAACTCTTACTTCTTTCCATCCCTGGCCAAGCATAACTGCCACAACGGTGTTCTTGTAGTTTCTTTAAATCCTAGGTGAAGGTTTCAATGCATAAAATAAATGTGAAGGAGTTTTAAGTCTCTTTTTCCCCCCCATTATTAATGCCTTCAGAATCCTAGAAGAGGAATACAGAAGGGGAAAAAAATTACTTTTGTAGCAGTAGGAACCCAGGCTTGCTTGCTTCGGGTACATGAGTAGAGGCATTGAACATAATGAGGTTATTCATGCGCATAAAGGTTGCCAAATCAGACCCTGCCTTTGTAAAATATTTAATTACACACCATCAGAATCATGTCAGCTATGAAAAAGCAGTAAAAATACTAAAGTGTGTCAGTGAGCAGTAGTAGTAACTGTAGTGATATAAATCCATTAAGCTCTTACATATAGTTCACGTACACTGAAGACAGCAAGTCAATGCTGGTTAATAATTTGTAAACAGTATATCAGCATCATGGTGCATGTTCAAGCAAATTATTATGCCTGTTTTGCCAATTAGTACTCAAATTATGCTACATGATGCCTTATTCCATGCTTTGGATCGGGAAGGAAATCCACAGGCCCATCCTCTGCTGCTCAGCTCTCCAGTCAATGCTCGGGCGTTGTCCTCCTTGCTACAAGGGTGAAGGTTTTATTGCTTTACTTTGATTGATGGGTAAGAGGTAGAAATGACCCCGACACTAAAAACAGGACCAAGGCAATGCACTTCATTTTGACCGTGAAGTCACACGCGTGACGAAGGAAAAGCACATTGTCCGTAATGCTTTTACCTGGGATCAGTTAGCAAGAGGGGACAACCAAAGCTTTTCTAAGCTGCAGACTGGGAAGATGTGAGTTACTGAGTTATGTCAGGTTTCGTGCTGGCAGGCAAAGGTGAAAACAAGAGTCAAGATGAGTGCAAGCAGGGCATCCTCATCCCACACACTCCGGGGGAGTAATCACAGCTCTCAGGGGGGTTGCATCAGTGTTTGGTATGGCACCTTCCAGAATTGCATCAGCTTGTACCTGTTTTGTTTGCGTTGTCGGTAGAGACTGGAGTATTAATAACTGGTTCCATGGGGAGGGTCAGGCAACCCACAGTGGAAAGCAGAAACTGAGATAGGAAATACCCAGAACATCTTGGAGCATATGTAAAGCATGGGGAGAGAGGGTGACAACAAGTGCAACTCTTTGCCCATCTGTAGCTTGCTTTGCCTGTGTGGGTGGAGTGAAGTGGGTGCGGAGCAAGTTGTGATTTCACTCGAGGTCTGTAAATACAGAGTGAATAGGAACAGGTAGCTAGAATAGCACTTCCTGCGTCTGAGTCAGCGATGCTGCACACGCGAGAAGCTGGCAATCAGAGGTCATGACTGAGTTACACTTCCATAGCAGGTTTATTTTGTGCTGCTCTTCTACATAACCTGTGTTTTAGCTCTGTGCAATTGGTTAAAAGCAAAATATGATTTTCTATGCATGTGTGCACAAATATGTTGCACTGCAAGTTCCTTATTTGAATCTTTGTTCAGCACACCATGCTGGCCTTCAATTGCTTTCCTGCTTTTTTTTTTTTTTTTATTTTATTATTACTTCTTGTTCCCTTTTTTTCTCCCCTTCAGCTGAGTGACTGTAATCTGTACCAAGTACATGCTGTAAATAACATAGATTATATTGGGTGGACAGCAGGGTGCTGGACTCAAGAGGCATTTCTAGAACCACTAGAAAAGTGCCATGGTTGGCTTTGTAGCTTTTAGGTTGGATCATCTCCTCCTTCTCCCCTTCCCTTCCCCCATGATTTTCTGATGGCTGCTTCTAAATGGATTTTTATCAGGGGGGAAAAGCAAAGTGGATGACAGCAGATGTGTTCCCTTAACAGGGTCTTTCCCTGAATGGCTTTGCTAATCATTATATTTTGCTCCATAGGACTTTTTATTCATTTAACAGGTTTATTTCCAGATTACATATTTGTTTTTATACTGTTTCCTCATAAATAGAGGCACTGTAGAAAAAGCTGGCCCCACCATATTTCATGCAGTATTTGTTTATAGTAAGTGGGCCTCACTGAACCTGCATATACAATAAATACCCTTTCAGGATTCCTAGGCAGGAGTGGAGGGAACAGATGGCAAAACAGACCCAGGATTCCCGTTTACAAGGGGATCTTCAAATAACACAGGAGGAATGATAGCCATTAAAAAGCATGCCTTCCAGTGCCTTAATTTTTGGCCAGAAAAATTGGATACATTAGCTGCTTTTTATTACTGGTTGGGTTTTTTTTGGGGGGGGGGGCAGGGTGTGTTTGGTTTTTTAACATTCAATAACAGGATTTCAAAGATTTGAAGTAAACTAAGGTGCAGGCACCTCCTTTGTCAAGGTCATTTGTTTGATCCATCTTTTCCCCCACCCTTCTTCATAGGAAGTCAGACTTAAAAGCTAACTAGACGAGACTCAAACCCCTGGCACAGACCCATGGTCTCTGAGGAGTGCTTGAAATATGAACCAAGGTCCAGGGGGAAACACTGTAAACAGCTGCTAAAGCTCATACTCTGGTGCCTCATGGATGCCAGGGGATTGGGAGAAACACTTTGCACTGGGTATCTTTCTCATTCATTCTCTGGTGAGGGAGACTAATTTGAAATATTTGTTTGTTTTAAGCATCAAGAGTGAGAATAAGAGAAGGCTATTCACATGTTATTCTTCTGTGATGTGAAAAGTTTGTGTCTGAGTGTAGTAAGTGGAGAAAAAAGTACAAGAAAGCTGCAAGTTAGGATATTTCTACAGTACAGGACTCTTAATTATCCCAGCGCTTAGACTCTGCCTGGTTATTTGGCACTGCCTCTGCTCATACCTGCTAAGACACATAATCCTCCTGCTTGGCTCAGTGCTCCTCCCAGGTGAGTTTTGACCTCTTTTTGCAGAGAAGGTGCCTCAGTAGTGAAGGTTCTGAGTGGGTGTTTTGAGGGACTGCCAGGACACCTCACAGATCTCCCCATCCAGTGCCCCCTGGATGCCACCAGGTCTTGGTCAGGGAAAGGGAGTTGCCAGTGTAGGTGCACCTGCTTGGCCTGGTTGAACAGCTGTAGGAGATACCAGCCCCATGTCCTGCTCTCCACTCAAACCCACTGCTTGTGCAGAATCTTCATGCACTGTCTTCAGTGAGCAGAGCAAGGAGTGCTGCATTGGGAAAGTTGTTTGCAGTCTGCCATTGGTGGTTTTCCTAAAAAAAATAGAAGCCTTGAAAAAGCCAACAGACGTGGGGTAAGCTGCATGGCTGTCAGATTAGTGCAGTGCTTTACAAACTAATTAGGGTATTTCCAGTAACAAAAGATGGTAACCACAGTCCTGGAAACCTGCCAGCTGCTCGAAGCCCACTGGCTGCCATGCAGACTTCCATTCTTGTGGTCAGAGTGTCCTAAAAGTCATGGGCAAAAGTAAAGTTGAGGGTATTGGAAGAGACTGTTGTGGCTGGAAGAGGAACCAACTTCCACGTACACAAGAGCACTGGCATGAACACTCACAAAAGCCACCAGTCCAGGCAGGGAGGGAAACCTTGTGTTCATGTGTCAAATCTGGGCTGGCATGACTTGGGTGAGAGGCTTGGGCTGAGCTTGGAGATACAGCAGGGGTCAAGTCACACGAGGCTAAAAGGCGGCTGTCATCTTTTTGTTGCTATGTGGAAAATCACAGCTTAAGTTGCCTAGGACCTGTTGAAGAACTATTTTGGAGGCTCAGGCAGGGGCTGACCATCAGGGCCACTGCACGCTGTGAGTTGAATGCAGCTTGGCAGCTGGGAAGCCACCAACAAGGCACCTCCTGTGCAACATAGGGAGGCCTTGTGATATATTCTGTTACACACCTTGGTCTGGGGGCCCTGTGATCCTCTCCTTGTCAGTAACTGAGCTGTTGCATACCCACTGATGTCAGGATCCTTCTTCTGATAGGTAGAAGCCTATTTCTTCCTCAAATTGCATCAGCCAAGTGCTTTGCAGCCAGGGGTTTTCCCTCAAAATCTCAAATCCTGTTCCAGCTAAACATAGCCACCAGCCTCTTTCTTATCTGTGGCCTCTTTTTGTTAAAAGTGTTTTAGTTGGAGGGAGGAGGTAGGAGAGGTGAGGATAAAGTGCATTCTCCATACTAGACTACTACATTTCTGGATTCTGACTAGCCTGTTTGTAGGTGTGGTCTTGGGTCTTTACCACAGCGCAGAAATTTTGTTGATTTTGTTTGCTGGGACATAACACATGCTGCTTTGGAAGGACAGAGTTCTATGCAAGGAAAAATCTCAGAAGCTGTGGTTCATGACTAGAGCTACCTAAGGCAATAAGAGCAGTGCTACCTGAGGCAACAATGAAGGTGAGCAGGAGAGCACTGCAGAGCAGACTTCCTGCTGGGCCTGGGGATGTGGCATTCACTCTCCCTCACCCTGCCAGCCTGTGCCTTGGCAGCATCCTGGGAAACACAGATTCACAGAGCCCCCCATGTTTCCACATACTGTCAGCAGAGCACTTGCGGTTTTGTTTCCAAATGGCTTCAACTAAAGTCCCTTCATAAGGGCAGAAAATGCTTCAAGGGCAGAGTGCTTAGTCATTGCCTTTATGTTCTGCTGGCAAAGGTGCTAATTCTGAAGTGGGAAATAATGGGCCTACCAGGGTAGGAGTGGGAAGAAAACCAAGGAGTAAATTGAGATATGTCCTTATGCCTAAACAAATCTGATGCCTCTCCTCCCCCCTCTCCCCCCTTCCCCGCCTCCCAGCAATATTCAAGCTCAATTTGCAGCAAGCGTGCATTCTGTACAGCCAGACGATGCCAAGTGTTATCATCCCCTGCCTCCTGCCTGGGAGGCAGCGGTTGGCTGGGTGAATCCTACAAGATTGCACAGGATGGCAGTGAGCACTGAATTTCACTCTGTAGGTCCCCGTTTGGGAAATGCACCTAAATGCACACAAATATTGTTGTATCAGCTGAGCTCTCCCAACACAAAACAGTGTGATTTACACTTCCTGAATCACTGGAATTTATTGCAGGGAGGTGACAGCCTGCTCTGAGCTGCTGTGGTTGCAGTTCCCATCAGTGGGGTTTATAAAGGTGGTTACAGTGGCGGGTGAAGTGGGCAAGGTATGAATAGATTCATGAAGATCTCTACAGAATAAGGAAAGGTTTTTCCAGCCTGCTGTTACCTGATCTAGCCAATTTGACATGGCCCCTCATCATGGCAGATCTGAGCAATGCTCAGCATTTGAAAATAGAAATAGCAACAAACCTCTTCCTTTTCTTCCTGCTCAGTTCACAGGAAAAATATTTTGACTGGTTTGAAGGCTGGGATTTTTTTTTTTCCGCGTCTGTTTAGATAAGTAAATGAATGAGTGTGTGTATGTGTGTGTATGTATGAGAGAGAGGAGCAGAAATTGATGAAAGTTGATGTGAAGAAATTAGCCTTGCATTTGCTTCACTCATTTGAGGCTGAATTCTATTATTAATTTCACAAGTTTAACATGCAGGTTTTCCACTGGTTTCAATGAAACACTTTAGTTCAGCCTGGAAGTCCAAGGCTGTATCCACTACTTTTAATGAAAACAATAATTTTTAAATGTGAAAATCCTGCTTTGGAAATTCAGGATGAGCCACTCAAGTTGCCAGGCCTTCACCTCAGTGGCCACCAGCTGAAGTGACCATGTACTCTAGTTTGATTTGATAGATGGGATCCACCTGCAGCAGGCTGCCCTCCCGCCAAACCCTTCTGGATGTCCGTCGTTGGTGAAAACAAAGACTTTGCATCATGAGCAGTGGTGTGCGCTGGCTGTTGCCATCAAGTCTGGATATTCTGAAGACTTAAAGCCATATATATGAAGCAAGTTAGTACTAAATTGACTACTGTACTTTTCATTAGATCTATTATCCACCTAGAGGCTGTTTTCACTTTGAAGTGGCATTTGCTCCATAATAAGTAACGTCTAAAAATGCTGTTAATTAAAGTTTCATCTGTTTAGAGGATTTTCTTTTTCTTCCTCCCCTTCTCCTCTTTTCTTTTCTTTTCAGAAGCTAGCAATTAGTCCAATAATGTGGAGACATTGTTACCGCAGATCATTAAATTTGGCAATGCTCACTTGGACCTTTGAGTGCTGGCAATGTCAAGTTGACCTGAAATGCAAGGATTCCATCTGTCAGGAATTACTGATGAATTGGCAATTAAATATAAATAGATATATATTTAACTCATTACTTGTGCTGGATTGACAGTCCTGCAAGTGCTATCATTTTAAGTTCATCGACAGACTAATAAAGCTTCCCCTGGGCTCCCTCCTCATGTGGAGGGACTGGCGGCAAAGATGAGAGGAGAATCAGATCCTGGAGGGATTTAATTTTTGTTCTGTCTGTAGACTACACTGATGAGAGTGTCAGTCTGGGCTGGGGTGAAGTGAATGTCTGGGCTAACAGAGGCAACTGATGCCATATGGATAACCAAACAGCCCTATGATTATGCTGGTTCTCAGCTCTTATTGCCTCTTGTTGAACTGGTGGCCAAGAAATAGATCTCTCTCTCTTTCCAAGCAGCATCCAGCCATGGAAAGGGGAATTTATGTAAATTTATTCACCACTGCTTAAGATTGTATTATCTTCCAGCAGAAAGTGGAGAGAAGTAGCTATCCCTTATATTTGCTGGGAAGAGGCATCCAGGAAGCAATGAAGAGGAAGTGAGGAGCACAGAATCTCTCAGTCCTGGATTACACTACCAGAGTAACACTGCGATACCAAAACATCATGCAATGGTCATCACAGGATCACAGAATCATTTAGTTTGGGAAAGACCTCTGAGGTCATCAAGACCAACTTTGATCATCACCTTGCCAAGTAGGCCATGGCACTAAGTGCCATGTCCAGTGGTTTCTTGAACACTGCCAGGGATGGTGACTCCACCGTCTCCCTGGGCAGCCCATTCCAATGTTTAGCAATCTTTTCTGTGAAGAAATTCCTTCTAATGTCCAGCCTGAACCTTCCTTGGCACAGTGAGAGGCCATGTCCTCTCGTCCTGTTGCGGGTTGCCTGGCAGAAGAGACCAACCCCCACCTGGCCATACCCTCATTTCAGGCAGTTGTAGAGAGTGATAACGTCCCCCCTGAGCCTCCTTTCTTCCAGGCTAAATGACCCCAGCTCCCTCAGGCATTCCTCATCAAACTTGTGCTCCAACCCCTTCACCAGCTCCATTTCCATTTTCTGGACTTGCTCCAGCACCTCAGTGTCTTTCTTGGAGTGGCTCAGAACTGAACACAGGATTCGAGGTGCAGACTCACCAGTGCCGAGTACAGGGGGACAATCACTGCCCTTATCCGGCTGGCCACACTATTCTTGATACACATGCTTCATGGAGACATTCTAGTGTGTGTGTGTGTCATCCCACTGCTAGTGGAATGAGTTGATGCTGCATCAGGGAAGAGAGAAACTTTAGTACCTGTTGACTCCCACAGGCATCAGGTGAATTTGGGATCTTAGTGTTAGTCTCCCACCTGCATCCTCAGCAAAAGCCAGGCCTCGGTGCTGTGGAGCATAAAGCCTACATGTTGGCATGCATTGACCTGAGAGCAAAGCTGCCCAATAGCTCAAAATTGAAAGGTCCAGCTTGTACCTATAGCTTACATTCTGGCATCACTTGTAATTTGTTATGGCAAGAGTAGGCTGAGGAAAAGAAAAGGAAAAAAACAAAGCTGTGAAGGGAGACAAAAATAACTGAAAGCCCAGCTCTAAGGCTGCCCAAACTGCTCCTGGGACAGCTAGGAACACAAAGTCACCAAAGTGTAGGCTCTCTCTAAAGAGTCTTCTTCTCCGATGCTGTCCTCTTGCCACGTCTTTTGCAGACTTGGTCATTTTATCCACCAGCCAAATAGGGTCTTCCTGCCCCAAAGAGAAATATCTCTGGACAGGTCACCCCTTAAATACAGATCTGCAAGGTTTGCCAAAAGGAGTTTTTAAATCCTGCATCTTCAGACCCCTGCTGTTTCATTAAAGCCCAGCTGAGTATCTGGGCCTAGATCCACCTTTAGAAGCAGGAATTACTGGATCCAGGCATAGGGAGGCACAACAGAGCAGATGAAATGGCTAAATATTTAATAATAAAGATTGTTCACACATTTCCAGCTTAATGTTACTGGCCAAGGAAAGCTGGATGTTTCACATCAGGTTAGCAGGATATTGCAATATTTTGGCTGCTTATCTGAAGTGGAATGAATGGAACTGCCAAAGCTTTTGAAGTTCACTCACTAGATAATATTTTATTAATTTTCTGAGCTGAGGGCACTTTAGCATCTCCTGTGAGTCTTCTGAATGTTAAATGCATGAAGCTCTATAGGCAGGACTCTTTCAACGTTCACTCATTCAGTGTTTAAAAGAGCCCGCTTCCCATAAATTGAGAACAGTCTCCTTGGTTTTCTGAGAGTTATCTTGTCTCCAATAAATTAGAAAGTATATCAATTTCCTACTTATGCCCTTTGAATTCAAAGCAGGGGCTACTTAAGTGCAAGAGAAGACACAGTCTGTGTTTGCCTTGTTTGTCTGTCTGCTCCATAGAAAATGCAGTTTAAGTCAGAATGAGCTACTGTGCTTCAACTCCAGCTGCGAAAATAATTTTATTTCGTGAAAGCACCCAGTCTTTTAGTCCTGCTCTGAGCTCCTCTGGCCTTCAGCTAGAGTGCAGCCTGTAGAGCAGAGCAGAGGAAGGAGGTGTAAGACCTGGCTGCTGCTGCGCATGGCACCAGCAGGACCAGCCAGCCTGGTTGCACCCCAGCTCACTCCTGCTAAGCTGAGACTCAGCTCCTGAGCTCAGACTCCACAGCAAGACATCTGCCCGCCTAGTTGCATTGCCCTGGGAAGGGAGACAGGTACCCATTCAACATGGAAAAGTGCTAACTTGCATAGTGGAGATATTGAGTTCTCATCAGCCATTGTTTCCTTTCCCCAGCCCCAGCTGGGTGGAAGCAGGGGAACTCAGGAGAGCATGTGCCAGCCAGAAAAGCTCTTGCTGTGTTAGACTCAGAAAATCCTCTCAAGTGTGCAGGGCCGGGCAGAGCTGCCAGCATGGACTTCTGCATTAAAAAGGACAGACAGTTCCTAGATCTAGTGTCTGGTGCTTTATAAATAAGTTTAGATGACAGGGAAAAGTAAAGAGAGCACCAAAAAAGAAATAAAATGACAGCCTTTGTCCAAAAATATGCTAGCTACATTGTTTCTTTTCCCTAAAAAAGAAAGAAAGGAAAAAAAGGTTGCTTTTTCTGCATTAAGCTTGTCATAACTGGATGATTATAGTAACACCATGAGAAGAGCCAGCCAGGATGTGACACTTTAGCTTTCAAAATAGCTCTTCCTAAAATAAACTCTTTCCTCACAGACTGCTACTGTGATACTTATGGGAAAATGTGAACAGACCACTCGTTCTCCCATCTTTCCTTGGAGATTGAGGAACTTTCCATTAGTTTATGTGCTCTAAAATCCTGTCCCTCAGATGGGGAGGCCAAAACCACAGGAAAATAGGGGGAGTGTAATTTAATACGTTTCACCAATTTGCCTTAATGGCACTTTGGAAGCCTCCAGGTTTAATTAGATTTACTCTGTGCCCACAGAGAATAAACAGATATATCTGCCGTTTCCATCAAGACTGTGCTGTTTGCAGGGATTCAGTAACACGGAGCAGGGCTGAGCGGACCCTGTCGCAGCAAGGCAGCAGTGTGGCCTTGAGCACTCATGTCCTGGCACATCAAACCAGATGGCATGAGCTGTGGGCATCTGTCCTTTCTGGATGCTGTAGAGGCTGCACTGCCCACTCACACCACCCTGTGCATCACAGCCTTTCTCCCATGCAGAGCTTACCCCCCTCTTCGTTCAGTGTCCTGACTCCCTAAACGCACATCAGACAGACTCAGCTGGGCTGCTAAACACTTCCCTCTGGGAAGGAATCCTAGCCTTTTTGGCCAGCATGGCTTGACCAGGAGGAAGCTACAGCCCCATGGCTTCAGATGTATGAGGCTTGTGCTGACTTTCCATGCTAAGGGGAACATCAGGCAAATGACTGATACGCTAGACCCATGCACATGTGACACCTCACACAGCATGGCTGGTGTTGATGAAATGTTTATTTTCTTAATTTAAGTTTTTTTGTAAATTTGCAAATGGTTTCCCCCATCTTGGCAGTAAAGAGGAAGCAGCCATAGCTGAGTTCCCACACACACTGCATGGGAGCTTGGCTTAAGCAAGGAGAAAGATGTGAGTCCCCACGTGGTGGGGACATTCCAGTTCAGATCAGAAAAATGTGCCTTCTTCTCCATTGTTTTCCAGTACTGTGAGCTCTCCAGATGAAACCAACAAAGAGCAAGGTCTGGTCAGGTTTTACCAATGTTTACTTATTCTTCAACTAATGAAGTTTAGTGACTTGTGTAAATTATTATACAAGCTACTCCCCTCAGGCTATCATGTTGAGGGAACACACGTTTTCCAATTCTCCCTTGCTGTCTTGGTAGGTGATTTCTTGCTCCACTACCCATCACATCCCTGCAAAATGAAATGTATCACCTCTGCTGGTCTGTCACGTTTCCCTTTTCCTAGCAGGTATTGGAAAGGTTCATTGTTAGCTACACACTCAATACTGAAACTGAGTAAGTGTGCATGTTGTAAGATGGAGCTTCTTGAAAGGAGGGGTAAAATAAAGCTAATAGAAAGACTAAAATAATATAAAGGAGGTTTTAACTTGGGTTTGACTGGCTTTGTCTTCACTGAAGCAAGTAGAAGCTTTTTTTTTAATAGGGAAATAAATCTGATGCTCTCTGAATTGGGGAAGTTCAGCTTTCAAGTCACTTCCTACAGACTGACTCATTGTGATATATACTGTGAAATCCATGGGAATTGACTGCACTCGTGCCATGCAGCAGAGCATCCCAAACAGGACACTTGCAATTTGGGGTAAATTGATATGTTTCCATATCGGATTAGATGGTATATGGCTTAACATTCTCATGAGTGCTTTGTCTTGTCAGATCAAGAGAGAAGATTCCTCTGTTCTCTTCCACATTGCAGGAGAACAAGCTTCATTTTCCAGAGGTTTAGTACAATCTAGATTTCCTGAATATATCTATATTACAGAAGGAAATATTCGCCTATACACATTTTTTTTGCTTACTCTTTTAGCCAGCAACACTCTTCCCTTCTTGACCCTATATGGAGCAGCTATGGTTGCAGCATTCAGCTTGGCATTTGGAAATCAGGCTCCATTGGCCATTTGCTCCCCTGCCTCCTGTCTGGATACACCTGTCTGGATTCATGTCCTTCTCACAGGATGGCAGCACACCCTTCTGCTGCTCTGCATGTCAAAGGTGGCCTAAAGGTAAAATTCAAGTTGATCCCAGGCTAAGGGAAGTAAGGCATGGCACGGAATCTGTGGCAGGGAGAGAGTTAACATCCTCCCCCTCTGCAGGGAGAGGTTGCAGCTGCCTATCCAGCTTGCCAAACTGAAAGGGGATCCAGCCCTCGGGGAAATGTGTCTGGAGTTATTTAATCCCAAAAGGATTATAAAGAGAGTATGCTCTAGGGAATCTCTCAAGCCCTATCCCTGTTAAAGTAAAATAAAACCAAACCCCAAAACCAACAATCCTTTTCCCCTTGATGGTTTGCAGCAAAAGATACTCCTGAACTTTCACCGAAAAATGTGCCCCAGTCGAGACAGTCAGTGCTGCTCTTCTGAAAAACTTCTTCTGCTTTGGCTTCCATGGTGCTATCATTTCCTGCCTCTCCTCCTACCTCTTTAATCTCCTTCAGCATGTCCTTTGGAGGACCTTCTTATCTTCCTCCAACTTATGTATGGATTTCATCGGGCTCAGTCTTTTATCCCCACTTCTTCCTCAATTGTATCTTATCCCTGGTTAATCTCAGCCGTGCTCCCTACTTTGTCTTTTCATCTGTTCTCATTTTGACTTGTGTTTAGACTGTAAACTCCTTGGGATAGGACCTGTCTTTTTATTTTATATTTTTACAGTACCTCCAGGAACATGAAATCGCAGACTGGACTAAATCATCAAACAGAATTAAAACATTAAAAGAAAGCTAGTCTAAAAGGTTGGGTGGAAATACCTTCCTCATTTTCGGCAGCAGTCCAAGGCAGTGCAGCTTTCGTTTGTATAAACACAGGCATCGCTCTCCTGCGCAGCACTGCAGGATTGAGTGAACTACTGGTTCACCCTCTAGCAAGTCACCTATTGCTTTGCCAACGGCAGTTTACTGGTGAGGAGGAAGAAGAGGCCCTGTTCTTTCAATGAGCAGACCAAGAAGACATTGTTTCCCTGACTGCATGGGAGATCAGTGTGGTTATGATGGTGTCCAATTGCTGCTGTTCCCACCATAGTTAGCTGACATCATGCAAGGGATGTTTTCTAAGGAGCTGTGGCATCAGGGGTTTTTTGTCCATTTTTTTGCTGCTTTCTTCCTTGGAGGTTCCTAAGAAACACTACATGTTCTGCAAAAGAAGAACAATCTGGGTATCTTGAATAGAAACAATCTGGTCTCTGAAAACAGCACTTTTTTCTTGAGTATATTGAGACCTTCAGTGAAGTTTCTTGTTCATGGGCAGGTATCTATCTATTCCTGTGTGCTTCACATGGTCTCATTCAGAAGACAAAACAATGTTTTGATTTTTTGGGGACTTTTTTAGGAGATTCCATCCTTTTCTACAATCTCTTATCTAAAGAACTATAGAAGCTAATAAATGCCTCATTAATTTAAAACAGGCATGTCCATGAAACTGCTCATCTCTGACAGCCACAATGAACCTCGAGTCAGCATGTGTTCATTTTGGTGTTTGGCTCTTTAATTCTTGTGATGTTTCCCAATGATGCAGGAAGGTGCCAGGATCTTCGTGAAGACCAGTCATGCCATACAGGTGTCCTCCTCACCCCTCACCTCACAGCCAGCCTGGAGAACCAACATGGCAGGCATCTGCCTGAGCTCTCCCAAAGTTTGTTTACAGCTGTCCCAGATGGTAACCCAGCCTTACCATTTCCTCCTCTACTTCCCAGACCTTCAAATGTAAGTAGTTTTCTCTGTGGTCTTTGCCACTGATGAGGGAATCTGATCCTCTAGGCATCCCTGAATCTTTGCCCATGACATATATGAGGAAGTAGCAGATGATTTAATAAGATTAAGTAAACCATTAATTCACATATTCAGGATGATTACCTGTTTTTAGTAGTAACTGAAGCACAGGTAGTTTTTTCATTGGTCTTCCCAGTCAAAGGGAAAGGGCCAGTTGAATTTGGTGAATCAACAAATGGTTACAGGACTGGTGCCACAGCCAGGGGTTCACCACTTAGACCAGGGGACTACTGGGGGCTGATGGGGTCCATCTGTCAGAGAAGGGGAAGAGCAACTTCAACCACAGGCTTCCCAAGCTGGTGAGGAGAATTTTGAACTAAAGTTCCTGGGGCAGGGGAACCTCAGTGCATCCCATCTTTACTAGTTTGATGCTGGTGCCAGCAATAGATACCCAGAGCCTGGAGAGGGATCTTATGTCAGCAGAAGAGCACCTGAAGATCAGCACAAAATAATTCCAGAGGAATTGTCAAAGCAGCCAGAGACCGGGTTAGGAAAGCTAAAGCCTGATAGAATTAAATCTACCCAGGGACTCTTTTTTAAGCTTTGCATGTGTTGCAATCCCTTCTCAAGATACTCACCTTTATGCCTTTGGTATTTAAATTTGAAAGATGACATTAGACATCTCACATCTTCAGCAGCAGATCGAACTCTGAGCCTGGCATGTCTTGTTCTGTTTAGAAGTAATGATAATGTTAGCAAGTGTTAGAATAGATGGCAGTCTATTTGACTAGTTTGTTCTGTAATAGCTGAAGCAAGCCTCTATAAGAGCTCAATTTAAACTGATATATGCCCCATTTTAAATCAGTTTGCAGATATTTGTGGTAAAATTTAAGTCTTAATTCGAGCTGATTTTGGTAAAATCTGAGCTTCTCTAATACGCAGTGCCTATGCTTTCCATTTGCCTCTCTTGGGGAAGAGTGATTTAAAGCTGATTTTGCTTAACTGAGGAAACAGAACTAATACAATAAGCTTCTTAAGATTTCTGTAAATCAGAAACATTCATTGGGATATCTCAAGCATTAAAACTATTTCAACGCACTGTTCTTCATTGCTGTTATCGTAATTGCGTTTGTGATTTAATGGGATGCATTTTGAACTGTGGCTGTACAGAGTCAGGAGAAAGCACCCCTCTTTCCGTGAGATGCCCCTCTACCCTGCACGCCGTCCCACGTGCTGCAGCCTGGAGCTGATGTGCCCAGCGTTCCTTACTGCCAAGAGCCCTTTCTGCTGGGAATGGAGCCGCATTGTAAATCACTGTCACATGTTAGCAGGGAATGTATTTTCACACCAATGATTATGGTTGTGCCTTTAGTTGAGGAGGTTGTTTTGGGGCAGTAAATTGTGCTGTGTGTTATCTCTGCCTCCCTCCCTCTCTGGCTCTCTTTTTCTTGCTGGGTAGGAAATGGCTGTGCTCAACGGCAGAGCCCTAGCAGCCTCCCAGGCTTTGCAATATCTTTTGTTTCCATTTTTGTGAGAGAAGTATCTGAAAGGGGGATTGAGAGGAGCTGGCTCTTTGTATTAGAAGTACATAAATTACTATGTCCCAGTTTGTCATCAGAGCTCTGCATCTCACAGATGAAGCTCAAGCTGTGGCCTTTAAACAGTACATTAAGTTGGACAATGTGAGAACTGCCAGCCTCGTGACCTGGCGGTGCATAAATCTCCCCACTGTTCCCATCCCTTTTGCATTTGTCATCTCCTCCAGTGCCATGCCCAGTCTGATGTGAGCAGGGATATAAACACCTCCTGGTACTGCACTTGGTGCCTCATCTGGGGCATTTTACCCTGTGTGGCCCCCATGGCAGGGGTGTTGGAACTAGATGAATTTTAAGATCCCTTCCAACTCAAACCTTTCAGTGGTCCTATGAAAGCCTTTGTGGAGGCTGGTCTCCACATCTGAAATGGTGCAAAGCAGTTCTCACATAAATGGCCAGGTTTTACATGAGGGGTAGGCTTTACCAATAGAGTAAGCTGGACCCATGGTTAGTACAGGATAAACAGATGGGTTAGTATATGGTTAATCAATTACCGTAGAGGACAGCAGGTTAATGGGCTTCTCTCAATTTCTGTAACACATGTGCGCATATACGCATTTATAATATGTAATATTCATGTCTGTAGCAAGCTTGTAGTATCCGTTGGTCATTTATTAACTCTTTAAAAACCTTCCCTAAAGGCAAGTTGTGAGTTTAGTAGGTGATGGTTAGAGTTACTCGAAAGCTTTATTTTTTTTCTCTATCAGAGAATGAAAAAATCAACAAATTCCGGATTTCAGTTACAAATAAAACACAACAGAATGAAAAGTTTGCGATGTGGTCCAGACCTTGTCAGACCAGGCCATTCTGGTGTCCCATTTAACTAAAATATCACTGAAACTCATTTTTCATGCTCTGTGACAAAGCATAATCTCTTATGAAGCAGATATCCAAACCAAAAAAGCATGTTTTGATGTTACTGGAAAACAAGGTTTTCATTGATCCAAACTGAGCTTTGCAGTTTTTTGAATTTTCATTTTGCAGAAGATTAAAAAAAAAGATCTTAGTTTTCTTTCTTGTTCTGCTTAGGAGCACAATTAAGTGGGAAAAAAGATGGAATTCCCTTAGCAGCTAGCAAGTCTAGTGTTTCTGCATGCTTCTCTGAAAAATAAATGGGATTACTTTGTTTAAAAACTGCTTTTAGCAACCTCTGTTAGAGCCCTAAAATGCACAGGAGGGCATGATCCTTCTTCCTTTGAAGTCCCTGGCACACTATCCATTGACTTCACAGGGAGTGGGATTGACTGAATAATTGTGTTGCAGTATGAATGTCTACCCTGACACTGCACAAAGTCACGCTGAAAGCCACTTGATGTCATTCTAATCCTGTCTCCTCACAGTGGTGTTCTGGAGAATAGGGTTGGGTTTTTCCCCCCCCGCTCTGTATTTATTATTTGCAGAAGGAACTAGTTAACAAATAGAAGGGACAAAACCGAACGAGCGTGTCATTAATCTCCCAAGTAACTTGTTCTGCTGCTGAAGTGATCAACTGTTCCGTGCAGCAAGTGCTAACAAGGGGTTTTTAGCCGGTGGGGCTTTAATGTGCTGAGGAGGAACACTTTAGCTGGAGGTACCGCCCAGGCGTGCGGCTGAGCCGTGGAACGCCAGCCCTGTGCGGGTGGCAGAAGGCCCCTGGTCACAGACCAGAAACACCCTCCCCATCAAACAGGAGCACGAACACCTGCCAGGGTGTGGGAAGAAGGGGCTGCGACGGGCAGGCGCCAATGCTGGCAGCGCTGGCACCGTCACCCGGGTCACACCGGGGTCCCCGACACGGGATTGCCAAACTCGGCCTTCGCCCAGCAGCGTGTCCCCGCTGGACGGACCACACAGGGGCGAGTGGTGCTCTGGCATGGCCGTGTCTGTGCGCTGGAAGACCTCTGCTGCTGCTGAGATCGTTGCTGGCTGTGGCCAAGGCAGATGGCCAGGATAGATGAAGCCCTTACGGATCATCCCCTAGGGAATAATTACAGCTAAACTCCGACAGTTAGCCAGAGCCTTTTGTGCTCGTGGTGCCCTCAGGAAGACCTGGGAAGCAAGCTGCCTGGAACGCAGGGTAACGTGCTCCTCCTCATCTTGGCAAGCAGAGAAGAGGGATGAAATCCCACCTCTTCTCCGCTGAGCACCCCGAGGGAGAGCAACGCTGGCACAATCATTCTTGTGAGTGCTTCCCTGAGGATGTAAATAGGGGAAGATAGAGAGTCATTACCTCAGGGACCCTCTGAAGGTGCCAGGTTGTCCTAGGAATTCTGGCTCTGCCAGTATCACCCAGGCATTTTGCCCTTCACAGGACCACTCAATCGTACCAGGTAACAAGGTTTAGAGAGGTAGCACTGCTGCAGTAGGAAACACAGGAACAGTTTCATACTGACCCCAGAAAATGGGCCCTTTGTTTGTACCTTGGCCAGGAGCAGAAAGGCCCTCCACAACCCTTTCTAACACACACATCCTGGAAACCGTGCTGCAGGGTGAGAGAGGACTGTAGAACAGAGGGAGAAGCAGCCTGTGTTAAATATTGTGGATATCACAGAGACAGAAGGACTGGAGGGTGATTTAAGGTCAAATTGCAGCATAGCCTGTGACGAACACAAGGGCAAAAGTGGCTTTAAAGCTTTCCTGATTTCTCACACAAAGATGTGTCAAAATACAGGTTAGTGGCACTGGGATAAAGTCAAGTGCTGCTCTGGCATTGTTTTAATGTCCAGCTATCACAGACCACAGAAGATGTTCAGGCAAGTCCTGAGCTTGGATTTCTTCAATGGCTAATTTAATTCGGCTAGGGTAGGGTTGTCAGGTGCTCAAAATGGCCTTTCAGACTGTCTAAAAGCTAAAATTTCAGTAAGTCAGTTGTGAAAAGAAATACTGAGCCTCTAGTTTGCTGATATATGTTAGGCAGGACTTTCTTTTGCTCTAAAACACACCAGAAGGTTGTAGCATATCACATTTCACTTTAAGCTGGCTGAGAGCAAGCCTTGAAAAACCAAAAAGCCCTGATATACCCCTGTTAATCATTGATACAATCTTTGATCTCTTCTCAGTTCTGTGTAGCTGATTGACTAATCCCCACGTTTTTTACCAGCTTTCCATTTGTGCCTTTTTTTTCTCAATGTATCTGTTCTCCATCACAGTTTGAGCAAGCAGAAGCCATAACAGCAAGGGTGTTTTTATAGTATTTCTGATCAAATGGTATATGCAACTTTGTGCAAAATTTCTAGTATCATTCCACAGGACAAAAAGGATTTGGGATAATATCTGAGCTGCCCAAACTCCCCTTCTCTGCAGTTATTTCCAGCTCCTCTATGACACAAATAATATTTGCAGGAGAAGCCACTTACAGCTACTCAATACAGGGTTCCTCAAACGCATCCCTCTGAAGGCTGGCAGAAAAGTGCCATGGCCTCAGGGCTGATAGAAGTGTGAGGGAACATGCTTCAGGCACAAATTCCTCCCTCTCTTCTTCACCACAAAGGTTTCAGCCAAGCCTGCTTGGATTGCTCTGTGGACCCTCAGTTCATCGTGCAATAAGCTGGGGCTCCAGGAGTAGGAATCTCTAAGAGAGATACCTGAAGATGATGTGACTCTGCCACCCTGCCAGATTTGGGGTGGCTGAAGAGGTTTGCTGCTGTGCTCAATATTCTCCAAGGGCAGTGGCAAGGGTGTCAGCTTCTGTGAAACCTAGCTGGTGAAAATATGCAAAAATGCATTACATCTTGAGTTGGTTTTACTGGTGATTTTGGTGATGGTCTCAAGTGTCCAATTTCTCTGATTTTTTCATAAAACTAGGAAATAGCTTTTGAGTTGTGCTGAATGGCTGTTACGTGGCTGGTCACCATGCCATCATGCTCGGTATCTTTCCATTACATTGGCATTGCGGACTGCCCCCATACACCCTGCTGGTCCCTTAGCTGTGGTACTCCAAACCAATTGTCCCACCCCATCCGACCCACTTGGCTGTGTAGGTGTGTTTACACGCCTTTGGCCCTGTACCCTGCTCTCACACAGGCTTTCCACAAACTGTTCTCTTTGATGAAACACGTTTAAGTGCAGGGGATGGCGAACTAAGGTAAAAGTTAGTACAAAAAAATTTGAGGCTAATAGCTGGGCAAAATACTCCCTCCTGGACCATGTTTCTTGCTCACTTCTGACACCCTGGCAGAAAGATGGATGAGTGAAATTGGCATGTTTGGCTTCTTCCACTGCCTCAGGAATCAGCTGTTTTGCTGTTCCCTGTATAAGCAAGCTGGAATATAAATGATTGTTTCAGGTTCATGTCCATTTATGTGGTGGGCAGTCAAAACACTAAACAAACCTCAGAAAGACCATCACAGTGACTGAGCAGTCAGTGGCTTTAAATACCCTAAATTCGGCTCAAATTCTCTGTGGCTGCAGTTAAAGTGAGCAAGGGCTGTTAGAGGCACTCTTACATTCCCTGATAAAGCAAACGTTTACCAGACACAGGAACCAGTCTTCCTCTTGTCCTCTTTAGATTAAATTGCCTGATAGAGCAGAAGACAGAGTTAACTCTCTGTTCTATGACCAGGACAGAAAGCTCTTGACAAAATTAAATTACTCAATTCACCGCAGAGAAAACCACTTGATCATTTCATGTGTACGGGAGGCACAAATCTCAAATTGCATGTTTGGCTACATATGAGGGCTGTATACATATATAGTCAGTTGATGTTGTTATTTTCATTAAGTGAGGTCTCTTCTTTTCTCTATTTTCAATGCAGTTCTCCAGGGAGATTAATTTGTATGAAAGTAGAGCGCTAATTGCACAAAACAAGCTTGGGTACTGCAGGAGCATAATTAAATTTAAAAAAAAAAGTGGTGTTAATACAATTGTGGTGCTAATTAAATAAAATTGGTGACAAGTGTCTAAGGCAGACCGAGTGTAAGGAGAAAAACTGACAAAATGATCAATTTAAAAATTCTCGCAGATATTATATTCACTGGTAACTGAGCTGAATTAAAAGTAATTGTACACAAAGTGCTGCACGAGCTCCTGATCTTGCTCTCAGCAAAGTGGGACTTTTGCCAGTTCAGACTCTAATGTTCCATAAATTGCTGATAGGAAAGTGATAGGCTTATTTTATTTCTGCATGTGTTTAAGTGGTGACTAATTCAGGACTGGTCAAAGGGACTTGGGCAGCAGCTCCCTCAGCAACAGTTGCAGTTGTGCCTGCAGTAAACTGACAGTTCCTTGCTTTCATAGGAATTCCTGGTGGTCCATGTGGTGGGGGGACCTGGAGAAAGCATGGAGAGGGTTGTGCCAGTAGCACACAATGGCTTTGACCACATCAGCAGCCAGCCTTCTAGACCTGCATAGACCAAGAGTGCATCATTAGGCTCCCTCCTCCACCCTCCAGGGAGCAGGGGGCCTTAATCAGCATCCTGTCTCAGCTCCCTTCCTCTTGGCTTTTAGTGGTGGCTCAGATGAATTGCACGACACCTACTACAGCCACAGCTTCCTCTCCGAGCTTGGCTGTTCCCAGCATTTTCTTGTGCCCTCTGATTGGGTTCCCACCTTCTCCAGAAGGTTGCTGCCACTAGTCAGCTGCCCTGGGGACACTCTACCAGCTGCACCTGCTACCCTGGAACCCTGGTTTCCAGCCTCGGTGCCTATGGGGATCCCTGGAAGAGCCCTGATGACCTTCCACAGTCCTGGGACACTGGAAAGCTGCTTCTCATGAACCCTGAATTTCCTCACAATTTATGTTGATGGAGGAACCCTCCCACTCCTCCTTCCACCCACAAACCAACAACTCCAAGTCATTTCTAGCCTGTGTGGTCCTGAAACAAATAAAAAAGTCCTTTCAGATGTGAAACAAGGCAGCCCTGTCTGCCTGAGTCAGCAGCCTAAAACAATAGCTGTGAGCACTCACCTCGCAGCAATTTCTTCCCTCTCTGGGGTCATGTTATAATACAGGAGACCCCCAGCTGTGGTTTTAAAAATGCATTGGCTTGTTTTAGGAACTGACTTGAACAACTTCACTGAGCTTGCAGGAAATTAGTTGTGATCCTTTATACAATGAGAATTTTGCCTTTGACTTTGCTGGGAGCAAGATCAGGACCTTAATGCCTGCAGAAGAATTGCCAATTCTTGCTTGCTGGAGCAGAGGGGGCTGGGGAGATAACTGATTTCTCCATGTAGGTGTCTCAGCTGAGAAAAAAGCAGAAAGGAAAAAACTTCCCATGTTTTATGACTGGAATTGATGGTCCCTGCCCTATGATAATGCTGGCCAGAATGAAAAGCTGAACACAGAACTTGCTGTCCTGATTTTTATTGTTCTTACATTTCATTGATGATAAGCCCTAGGGAGATCTCTCAATCTGGGACATGATGTCTCTGCCCTTTCTCAAGGGGGTTTGCCTTGAGCAGGGTCCATGAGACTCCACCACCCATTACAGTTCTTTATTTTGCTGGTGACTAATCCTGCCCTGCTATCTGTTCTCCTCATGAACTCTGCTGGGCTGCAGAGGAGGTGTCATTCATTATAAACATGTTTTTAATCACAATTTTGGTTTCAGAATAAATGAGAATAAAATTGCTGCTGAGTTTCAGACCAATGCTTTTTATTCACTTTCCTGAGTTTGAGTTTGTCATCCTTCCTGTCTTCATTAGTGTGACTCTTGCTTTGTCTCTGTGCTCTCTTCATAATAGCCAACCCGTTTCTTCACCTCCCTCTCGAAAGCAGAGCTCGATGCTGTGTCTTAATTATTGCTACGTTCAGTCTTCAGCATTTGGAAAGACAAGATATGGCTGAAGGAAAAAGCCCCAAAAGAACCCAGAAAAATAGAATTGGCACAAAGTTGTAATCTCCCTAAGAGTGCTCATTTCAGTGGTGATATCAACCACAAGGGCGTGTGGTCCTCCTTCACAGGAGCAGTGTTGGCCTTGTCTGGCTTAGTTTACACTAAGATTACAGCCTTTTCTTTGCTGTTTTCTTCCTTTAGAGTGTGTTGTGCCCATTAATTGTCCCAAGGTAGAATATACCACGACGATTGGGCCTGAGGGTTAATAACTAGGCTCAACTCAGTGTTGGGGAGAGATGCTCTCTAAAAGTGGCTTTGGGGCTTGCCCTTGTAGCATGGGAACACAGTCAGAGACTACACCCAGGCTCACCTTGTCTGCATCACACTAGGCGAATGCAGCCCTGAAACTGCCTGTGTAGCTGGAGTGATCTGTCTAAGTCAGACACAATGTCCATAGCCATCCTTTTCCACTGTCCCTGTGCAGAAGCTACTATAAACACGTGGGATGTGGGTTGTGCCTAAGGCTATGGGTGCAAATTTACTGGGGGGAACAGGGCAGGGGGAAGCTTTCCACCATGGCCCTGGTCTGCACGTGATGCCCAGCATGACCCTTGTCCGTGCCATGTGTGATGGAAATGCGACTGCCCAGTCCCTGCCCAAGCTTTGGGCTTGAAAAGGAAGGATTTTGGTAGTGCTGGTGCCTCAGGAGATACTTTGCAGAGCAATACAATTAGGGAGCAGGGGGTGTCCTGAGGTGATGGGTGCTGGTGGAAGAGGTGGGTGACCAGACCTGGGGGCTGAGGTGGCTGGTGAAGCCATGCCAGCACATGGGAGGTGCCAGGTCCTGCATTGATTCTTCTGATTTCTAAGGCATTCTCTGGGTTCAGACGATGTCCTGGGTGCTATGGGTTACTTCTGTAGAGAGAAAATTCCCAGCCATCTTGCTCAGATTCTTGACCATTACATTTCTGAGCATTCAAGGCAACAACAAGCATAAGTGGAGCCTCTATATATAAGTATAAAGCAGGAACTTTGTGAATTCACACTAACAGCTGAGGGCTTACAACCTGACACTGTGAGTTATTGGATAAATAGGAAAAAAAGAAGAGATAAGATGCCATAAAATTGACTTTTATTCCTCTTATTTCTACAGCTGCAGTTCAGTGTAGTCACAACTGAAACAGCAACACGATGTAGTGTATTTATATTCTACATTTCTAAACAAACCAAGATTTATGTACAGTATGTGAATATAGATACTAAACATATACATGATCTGATATAGACAGACTAGATATATAGCCTTCATTATAATATATATATGACTGCAATATAATTATATGGGAAAAATAATGAAAGTATAGCTAAGTGGGACAGAACTGCAGGATGACTGTTTTTCAAAAACTTTGGGTAAAGATGAACGGCTTCTGGTACAGCAAAATATCTGTTACAGATGTGATATTTATGGTTATATTTTGACTGCTGAAGTCATACAGTAGCAAGCACTGAGTGCCTTTTAGGTCCAGGCTCCCTTATTATGGCAATAAAGTATGAAAATTTTATTAATCCAAAGATTTCTGAAGTGAAATTCTAGCCACTTCCTTAATACAGAGACTTGCCCAAGACTTAGAGGCACTTTGCCATTTGGGGATTAATGTGAAAATTTCAGTCTGGTAGATGAGGGAAGAAGGGGAGACCAAAACCTTAGAAATGACTTCCATAACTAACGTCTAGTCTTTAATTTCAGTTTATTTTCCAAAGATGAAGGCTTGCCCCTGACCTGAAACACTGGATAGACATCTGAGTGGGAGACACTGCAAAACATAAGGTGACATGAGTCTGAAGCTTACTTCACTTGACCCTCTAGTGTAAAAACATATTAACTCTCACTGTTAGCAGAATAAGGTTCCTTTGAGGAATAGTCTTCTAGATCTGCTAGGGAAGGATCTGCAGAAAAAAAATGGCCTGCATAATTATTAAAAAGCACTGGAAATAATTTGCTGCTCAAAGACTTCAGTTCCAGTATTTTCACATAGCAGCTCTAATTTAATATTTTTTTCTTAAATATACAGTTTTCTAAATAGTGAGATAAATCAAGCTGCCAGCAGTTCAGCAGATGTTAGCTAATTGTTTTCTGGGAATTCTTTACAATTTAAACAAATACTTCCCTGAGACTGATCACTGATGCATTGCTTTCATCACTCCAGTGACTAAACCCACTAGAAGCGGAGTAGGGTGGCAGCAGCTTTTCCATCAATATGCCTTAGGCCTGGTTGAGGCAGATCATCTAGACTGACAAAGGGAGAATATTTATGGTGTCCTTTCCAATTAAATCCTCAGTGTCTCTGCTAAGATGGCCAGGGTTGCCAGTGGTATTTTTAATGGTGCAAACAGCTGCTACCTAAAAAGCCTAATGACCAACTCATGGCCATGAAATAAGTGCTGTGTAGTGACTATGCTTGATAAGGTCCAGATTCAGAACAATAATCTCACCATTGAAAGGCTCTCCAGGCTCTTTCCATCATCGCTATAGACCTTTTTCCTGACTCATCCTGTGCTGTCTTTGCTCCTGCTCCCCTGCCAGAGAGGATATGGGATTTTTCAGCACAAGTTGACTGATAAATGACACTCACTACCTCTGTGTCTTTTGCCTCAGAGGCAGAAGGGGAAGCTGGTGATGCTGATGTTCAGGGGCCATCCAGCCTGGTATTTGCTTTTGTCCACTGGGTAGGAAAATGCACATCTGTACAAAATGCTGTACAAAAGGTCTCTTCAGTCCTGTGGTGAGCGTGTGACTGGGGATGCTCCTTGTTGTCCAGATGAGTGCTGAGTGGGCTGGTCTGTGTGTGCTGGCAGTGTGGAGCTACTGGGGCAGCTGTGGAGAGTGTTTCCTATCAGTTGGTGTGATGTCATGGTCAGTCTCCACTGTGGGAACGTGCCTTTTCCTGACTTTCAGAGTTGTTGCAAATGACTAGTCAGAAGAAGATCCTGTTCAGAAGTGGAACAGGAAAGTAAATAAGTAGCTAAATTTAATAAATAAATAAATAAATTTATGTAAAAGCACTGGCATGGTGCCTGCTGCCAGGTCGGAAAATTGCTCTATACGTCTCTAACATAGCCTGTAAGTGCCACATGGGCTCTTTCCAAATGCTGCAGTGTTAAATGTGCTCTGCAGTGACTCAAAAGAAAACTATCTGGCAGGTATTTCCATCCTTGTCCTTTCCATCCACAGTCCTTTCCATCCTTGGCCTCTCTGCTCAGCCTGCCAGCCCCCAAGGGGAGGGACCATGCCAATAGCCCAGGGCTGAGTTTTAAATTTGACTGACTCCACTTCATACAACATCCCAAACGCTGATGCAAATCCTGAATCCCCCAAATGCCTAATCCTGCTGGGCAGTGAGATGCCCTGTGAGAGCTGGTAGTTTGAAGCAAAGGGAGATTGCCTGGATCACACATGCATATGCATGCACAGGGTTGTGTCATTCCCTTGCTTTTCTCACTTGGATGAAACTTTATTTCAAAGTTTGGGTCAGGCCCTAAACTTGGTGATCTAATGTCGTGAGTCTCTCTTTTGCCTTCAGAGGACATGAGCTGCCTCAAAAGAGATTTGATAAATTGGCCCAGCCAGTCATTAGCATTACACATCCACATTATCTTCCTGCCAGCAGACAGCAGGCTCTGGGAGCTGCATCCCTGGCCGCCGCAGGGGAGATGGCAGCACAGTTCAGCAGGAACACGTTTGCAGGGGCACGGTCTCCCCTGTCTCATGCTGGCAGGACTGGGTCCCTGGCAGGCCTACAAAGTTCCCCTGCTTCCCAGGGCCCCCAGGGATAATACACCTGTCTGGCACAGGAGACTAGAAAAATGCTGGTCCCAGTTCCTCCTTCCTCACTGAGAGCGGCAGTCCACCTAGCTCATGTCCGGTCTCTGCCCAGCTCACATGGATGCAGCTGGAGGACTTGGCGAGCAGATCATGTCGCTTGTGCACAGCTTTAGTGCAGTGGCCGGTGATTTGTGACTCAAGGACTGCCTGACAGGATCAACATAATCGTAACTCTTAGTCTGCCTTGCACATCTTTGCCGTGGATTTCCCTGGTTGCCTTTTGAACCCCTACCAAGCTCTGGTGCCCACAACATCCCTGGACAATGAGGTTCCCTGCTCCGACATTAATGGATGATCTGCATGCCCTATATTTCCCAATGTGTGTTAGTGCTACATCCATCCCCTGAAAAAGGACCCGAGCATCCAAAATGATGCTACAGAGGAGACAGAGGAGACAACCTCTCTCCCAAGTCTGCCCTTCCTCAGCTGATGCCAAACAAAACAGCTTGCTACCATGCACCTGCAGGAGAACATACAGACAGATTCTGGGTACAGAACAGTTACATAACACAAGAGCAGAAAATGGAACAGTCCATGGGCTGCATTTCTGTTCAGAAGATGTGAAGGCTTCTCAGCCAGGGGAGCTCTAGGAGGTGTCAGGTCATGCCAGGAGTGACTTGGTTTACTTTATGCCATGTGTCATGATGTTTGCTTCCCCAAAAAAGGAAGAAAAACGAAAAAAGGGAAGGAAAAATGAGAGTATTAGTTGCAAGAATCCACTCTGAGTTGATGAGTGCCCCTTTGATGTTGGCATGCCCTTCGCTACTTCCAAACCATGCTGCAGCCAGTGCCAGATGTTGCATCCCAATGGAAGAAGGAGTCTTCTTTCTGTAGGGTCTTGCTCTGCCACTCCAGCCCTGCCTTGTGCTTGCCACAAGCCTACCACAGCTTGCTGCTCATGCGGAGTGCCAGACAGCAGTGACAGCAGCAGCTTCCGCGGCAGCAGGACACGCCGAGCGCGACGTTCTGGCACACAGAGTTTTGCGAGGCAGCAGGCAACTGTGGGCATGGGACCTGCTGAGCAGAGATACTGCATTTTGGAAGCCAGGGCCCTGTCTTACAGTGACGATCAGAGGAAGCAAACTGAGGAAAGGCATGCTATGGCCATAGGGGCTGTTTTTTGTAGGGACAAGGAGAGGATACTCTGGAATGTTTATATCCCTTCCATCATGTTATTCCTGGGCCAGCTGTGCAACTGACTCACTGCGTGTCCTTGGCTGAGCTGCCCAGCCCCTCATGCCCCATTCTCCTTGCCCATATTGGCGTGTCCTCTGGCAAGCATTGTGCTTGCAGGCGTGGACTTAACCGGCTCAGAGACCTCCATTCATCCCTGTCTCTTTCTCTCCTGCTGCGGTGCTGACAACTCATATATTCCCAGCACTGCTCTGTGGTTTCTCTCCAGCTTTGGGAGCCCATGTGCCAAACACTGCTGATCAGCCTGCTGACCAGCTGCATCTGGTGTTTCCAAAGCCAGCCAGAGGCTTTGAAGCATATGCTCCTCTTTGATGGCTGCCTGTCGCTCGTTGCAGCGCACAGGTTGGGCTGGCGCAGGACAGAGACTTGCTCCATGCTCACATCCTGCATTGCATCCCATGCCCAGTGAACAAACTGACCCTGATGTGGGGATAAGCCCTTAAATGGAGTGATTTACACTGCTCTCTGTTCACCCCTGGCACAGCAAAAACTCCCAAAAATGGGAGGGTATATGTAGAGCCTCCTTTGCCATCTTCTGGTTTATCCAGAATGCAGTGTGGCAAATTGGGGAATTGCTCTGGGGAAGTTGATATTGAACCGGGTGTATCCATGTCAGATTACAAAGCCAAGGTTAAACACATGCCTTCTTTGCCTTCTCTCTTTGCTTTTTGACTCTGTAGCAAACACCAGTAGAAACTCCTGCACCTGTCCCAAATCCCACAGTGATGGTCATGACATTTTGACCATCATACACTGGGCAGAGCATGCTGGGAAAAAGGGATGGCCTCCTGACCTGTTTTCCTAGACTGAGCAGGTGGTAATTAAGCAAGAGATGATGTGCCTGGGACTTTGATCACCCGTTAATGACGATCTTGTGGGTCAGCTGGAACACAGGCTGTAATGTTTTTAAAAAGTCTCCTCAGGAGTAGTTTCAGGAAAGTGGATGCAGTGACTTAAGAGGCTGGTGTGATGCTGGGTCATTTAGCAGGGGAATTGGACCTGTGTGGTGGAGAAAACGTCCCCAGTGCTGTGGAAGACTGCTGTCAGCCTCAGAAGCATCTCAGTTTGTGAAGGAATGGCAGCATGTAAATAGGTATTGGTATATTGTTGTTGTTTAGATAGCTGTATTTCTTGATCTTCTGAAAGCCAAGAGGATTACCTGTGTCAGTTTTCCTGTGTTTCTGAGACCATCTGTAATCCTCCCTGTGTGTAACATCAAAATTCTGGGGGAAAACTCTAAGTAACTGGTGGTTTGATTCTTACCTTAGGAGCTCAGGACAGCTGGGCAGTCCCCTTTGCAAGAAAGGGTCTGCAGGCAGAGAGCAGTGTGTTTGAGAGGGTCCCAGGGAGGATGCTGTGCTGGAGGCTGTCCTAGGAAGCCAGAGACACATTGGCATGCTAAATGCAGCAGCAGCAGCCCTACCAGGGCTCTGAAACATGTAAATCACTTCAGAGGCTGTAAGGCTATCCCTGCTCACATGAATGCTGCTCCTTATGTACATGGGCACTTGGCATGTGTCTGAAGGAATATTTTTTATGTGTTTGCTCTCTGGAGAGTTGTACCTTGAGTTGAGTAGAGGAAAAATTGAGGAAATAGCACATCCCTTCTCATACCTCAGAATCCTCCACTCCTTAGGCCAACAACACACACATTTACCAGACTTAGGTACTAATAAGTGAAGAGGGCAGAGCAGCTGCAGTGAATTAATTAGTAACTTCCAGAGCTGGGTTATTACCTGTAAAGCCTTAGAATAGTCACACACAGCTCTGTGGGCACAAGGAGACCAGTGTTATCTATTGCAAAGGGGAAAGCCGGCACAGATGCCTGGCCTGCTGTTTCTGCAGCTCTTGAAGACCAGGGAAAATGTCCTGATGCAATGGCTCTCACTGCTGCCCTGAGGCCCTGTGGGGATTTGCAGCCTTCTGGCATGGGGGCAGTGGGATGCAGCTGCCCTGGGGTGAGCAGAGCTGGAGCTGTTGAAGCTCTGCACTACCCTGAAGGGCTACAGTCACTTGTATGCTCTTCAAATTCTGGTTGTTGATTTTAGCTGCTGGCACACAGAGAGTGGTGTCAGTCCAGTCTGAAGGGTCACCTTCCATAGCCAGCTGGGACTGTAATACATTAGAAGTGCAATAAGAACATTGTTTTAAAAACAAACTCCCATCAATAAGGGTTATTTGGTCCAAGTGTTCTTAATTGTTAAACTTCTGATTGATCTTACAGAACTGGAGTGACATCTGGAGATGATTCCCTTTCCTCTCCTATGTAACATAGGGGTGCGCCAACTTCATCAAATGTGGATGTACCAGCTATCCATGTGTTAGTAATAGTGAGAAAGCCTGGGAAGAGAGAGAATAAGTGATGTATGTGATAAGCTTGCCTGGAAATCATAATATGTTTCTTTAAATATGGCCAATAAAGGGATTTATCCTCACTGTTAAGAATCTTGAGAGTACCCAGAGAAATGTCTGACACTCTACAGGACCCTTATCAGTCAATGAGACTTGGGAGCTTAAATCCCTTAAGATCTCTTCGTGGCTTCTCATATTTTTCTCATAAACTGCTACTGCAAAAATAATTTTCGAAAGGTTTGGAGACTCTTGCATATGCTCTTTGGTTTCATTTTTTGGAGCCATTATTACTACTTTGGCCTGCACTGCTACTTACTCAGTTTTCTGTGTGAAGTCACAACCTAGCTCTGGAACAGGCTGGAACTCATTAAACCTGAGCAGGATGTTCAGTTCTGTAGATTTCATTTGAAAATCAGTTGGTGATTCTCATATGTTATTACAAATTTACAGTTGTCCCTGACTGATAATTATGTTCTAAGTCTGTCCCTCAAATTAATCTGAGTGCATACTTTAAACAGTTCTGCCATGGCTTTGGTTTAAGTAAATTACTTACAGGAATGACACATTTGTTACTAATCCTCCAGCCTATTATAGCCAAATTCTGTAATTCTCTTCCAGACTGGTAATTCTTTCTTATGCAAGCAGACCTACTGACTTCACATTTATTCACCCAGTTCAGACCACCACTTAAGCACATGGTTAATTGTAAACATGTGTTTAGGCCCCTTTGACTTCGTGAGGCTTAAGTGCTGTCTTGAATAGGCATTCTCTTCCAAATTGGAGCCAGAAAATTAAATTTATCCCCCTGTATAAAAGATCAATTCTACTGTTATGCCTCTCATAGAAAGCTGAAAGTTCTGTTGGATTAAGGCAGGATATACATTTAAAAATGTAATAACTGTAGCTGAATACCTTGTCAATAAACTCTTATTGTGGAAGGAGCACTCGCATTCAAAGATGTTACGGGACAGCTTTTTTTGACGCTATCTCTACATAGATGCAAAATGCACCTTAACTGTATCTGGAAGATAATAATTTTGACTTGTGTGATTATTTGGTGAAAAAACTCAAATGACATCTGACTGGGACCACACCAAGGAATGTAGAGAATTTGGAATTTAAGGCTAGCAGAAGCAATGCTTTTATTAAATAAAATGATTGTGTGCATTTTATTTGGAGTGAGTCTCTGCTACACATTCTCAACTCCTGATGCAAGTTACCACAATGGAGCCACTGGTCTGCCAATTTTCATTAAAAGAAGGAATAGAAAGAGGACCAAGTTCTGGCTGCCCATTTGCATGGACACATGCCACAGATTCTGAGGGAGCAGCATGGTTTTCCTTTAATTTTGGCTCTGTTGTGGTCTGACACAGGAGACAGAGGTGGGCGAAGATGGATGTGGGCACCTGCCTTTGCATCCCTTTTTCCGTGTGCGTCTTGTGCAAGACAAGTGGGCTGCAAGCCTGCATCAGAGGGCATTTGCCAGGCCAGTTCTTACCCCATCTGCTTTTCAAGTTAGGGCCAAACAGTGCATTACTCGCATGCTTCTGGTTCAATCCAACAGCAAATAGTGCTCCCGTGGCATGAAAAGGAGTGACCATACCCTGTGCATGTCAGCAGCCCTGTATTAGGGACCCTGTGGGGGTCACTGCGAACTGGAAGGCTCTGGGTGGTTTTACAAAAGCCAAAGAGTGCTCAGTGAGGAGAATAGCTCTTGCTGATGTGTTGCTGTGTTCAGGCTGCTGGATAGATAGCTTTATGTCCATGTATAAAACGTAAATGAGAAACTTTTAGTTAGAAGAACAGGTTCTCTGCAAGCAGTAGGTCCAAGGGATCATACTTCTGGCACAAAATAAGTGGGAAGGAAATCGTGTTGAGTCTCTTTACAGTTCTTCAGAAGGAGTAAAAGAAAAGGTTAACCTTTAAAAACATTTTCACCAATTACTTTGCTTTCCCATGACATCAGTTCTCTCAGTTTCTATAGTCCTTTGAAGAACAACATTACTAATAACTAACCTCATGTCTTTCATATAATCCTGAATTTTCCTTTAAGCCTTCAAGGAAAATCACAATTTCCCCTGTGCAAAGCTTTGCTTTGAATTCGGAGTCTGGAATTGTATATTTAGGATATTGTGAAGGAGTCCTGGGAGAGCAAAAGATGTTTGCAAAACACTTGGCATCAGTTGTATGACAGCATTTTAATTGCTTTGCAGCGCTGCAGATTTATGCACGCATGTGATGCATATTCGGGGCACAATGTGTGGGATGTACCTGAATATTCAGGTGTATTGCTCTTCATGCACAAGCAGAAAGCATACATCTAGGCTGTACAACGGATTCCCATAGTTCACAGGTACTGAGAAATATGACGTTTGCACACACACTTGCCCTTCTTCCAGAAGCATCCTTTTTGATGTCAGTCATATTAACTCACTTTTAAAATACCCAGAGGTTTAAGAACACTACCATGAGTAGCTGCAGAATGTTGTTAACTGTGCCAGAGTAACCCTGATAAGAGAGGAGGGGCCATATCTGTAGAAGGACAAAATACTCCTTACAAATAGGCTTGGATTTGGTGGTATCCAGTAAATGCTGAGATGTGGATGGTGACTAGACTTAGAGTATCCAGGAGTGCTTGAGATGTACCTGAAAGAAGGGCCTAATCATGAAAACACCAGATGTAGTGCTTCTATAGGCCCTAAAAGCTGGCTTGTCACATTGGTGGCCTTGTAGGGAAGTAAGGGAGGTTGGCTGTTTCCTTGGGTCAGCCGTGCTCTTCCTGGCCAATCCATTGGCATACTCTATACACCCTGAACACGGGAAAGATACTGAACAAATGTGGCTGCAAACCCCTCAGATCAGTGTTCCTGTTTGTGGTTTATTTTTCTTTTTTTTATCCTACCAGTTTGTCTTTTTTCCTTGTGTGATTTTTCTTGTATTTTTCTATTGTGGGTTGGTTTTTTTTTTTTTTCCTGTGTGCACTTTGAGGCTTCTGTTTAGTGCTCTCAAAGAGCAAACAAAGGAGTTGAATACACTTGCTGATGTTCCCCATTTCATGGCCTGTTGATAACTACACGATAACACTCTCCATTGGATTCTTCATTTAAAAAAAAAAGTAAGAGGAGGAAAAAAGGGCCTTTGTCAGTCTGGATAGCACTATTCACTGTTTTACCAACAAGTTACAGTGAGAACATCAGCTTCCTGTCCTTTCATTGAAGCCCATTGATCTTTCCCCCTAGTAAACAGAGTGGCTGTAGCTTTTGTTTGACTTGTGCTCCCCATTTGTGCGGTGCATTTCAGGGATGAAAAGTGCTGTTGTGGCTGTTTTGCCGAAGGAGAACTGGGACAATGGCAGTGGGACAATGAGTGGGATGTGTGGTGGCTGTTAGAGGGGGACCTTGGGTGGTTGTGCCACCACCATAAACACGGTGGTCTTTGGGGAAAGGTTGTGGCCAAGCAGCTTGGAACGGAGCAGCAATGAGATTTCAGGCTGGGTATTGCCCACCTCTGCCTTTCAGTCAGCCCTCTGCAGGGCAAGGCAGGTGGGAGGATGGACGGCAGGATGTACTTGTCCTAATGAGAAACAAATGCCCTCAACAGTGGCCAGGAGTTAGGAAGGATGGGTTAGCAGACCTGGGATCTCACTCTGGCTTTGTTGCTCATTCAATTACCAGGTAATTACAATAAAAGTTATTGTGATTAAGAGTAGGTCTCCCAGCTGGGGAAGTGTGCTGGAGCTGCAGGACCAGCTATGGTCCTTTAGGAGCACCCAGACTAGTGAGGCCCCACTGCTGTAAGAAGCTGAGTACAGGGGAAGACTTTTCTGAGTGGGTGAGGTACCAGCCATAGGGAAGGACTGAGGATGAACTGGGAGAGCTTGTGCCAGAGGAGTACCTGGGGCAGTGGGGTGAGAACTCTGCAAAGAAATAAACCTTCTTTTTTTTTCTTCCTTGTTTTTCTTTCAGTCTCTGAAGTCAGTGATGCTTCAGGAAATAGAGGAGAGATCTAGAGATCTGGGGTTTCCCTTGATGATAGTAAGAGGGTCCAAAGAGGTGTGACTGCTGGCAGAAAGCAAGTGTATGCTTTTACTGATCTGAAGTAGCAAAATCCAAAACATTTACTTGCCCTCTCCTGTCTTTCAAGCCTCATTTAAGCAACAAAACTTTTCCTTGTTGATTTTCATTGTATGCAGGTATTTTTCTTGGCCGTACTGTCTCTGGAACTTGGTAAACTTAAGTAAAAGAGAAATAATATTGCAAGTCTCAGGGAAATACTTCCTGTGAAATGGAGATCTGTTAATTTTTCTTTTGTTGCTTTTATTCAGTAGCAAAACTTGATTTCACTGAGTTTATGGCCTTTCTTAATTGCTACTTATGTCTTTTGGAGTGATGTGCAGGAGGCCTGGCTACCAACTTTAACTTTATGATGCCTGGGCACTTGGCCTCTACAGGCAAAAACCATGAGCATACATTTATGGATATTCACACTTAGATTAGTTTTTACTAATAGCCAAGCAGAAGCACTCTTTATCAGTTGAGCTCTTAGTGTGGGTTGTGCTACTTTCTCATCAAAAGTGTGTGAAAAAACTGGTAGGTGCAAGGGTGCATCTTTACTGATGTCGGCATCTCTACAGATACTGCTGAGCTGCATCAGTGGATTGGGGTAATTCCTGTTACCATAAAGAAAATTAAGCAGAACTCTGCATGGTGTGAGTTTGAACAACTACTTTTTCTCTTTTTTTCTCCCCTTTTATGACTGTTGATGCACTTCTTGCTTCTCAGGCATAGTCATTACATGTGATTGGCCAATATATTCTCCCTGTAACTTATAGCAGGAAACCTTTTGAACATAATTGGTCCAGACTGTTTCTGAGTCCAACAGCTTGTTCTTGTGCAGAGCATGCAAAATGCGGGAAATCTCAGAACAGGTTTGAGTAAAATTGTATTGTTCACATCTACGGTGTCAAACAGGGATAAAATGTTGTGGTGACTAAAATCTTGTGTCAAATAATTTTTCAAAAAGCAAAATCTTAAATCTTCAGAGATTTGACACAGCTCTGCCACAGGATAATCCTTCCTTCACTGCTCTTATTGCAGGTAAATCTACAGAGAGTTGTAGCTTTCATTATGGGCAGTGTCCAGTTGACCAATACAGTTTTTGTGAGAAGCTTTATGAGGCTTGGGCTCTTGTAAAGTGTTATATTACAGCTGAAAATCAATTTTAAAATCAGAGACTGTGCAATTTGATAAATAGTTGCCCATATATTAAAAATTTGTGAATGTCTATTTAATAGTATTTAAAAAATATGCCTAATGTGCATCTGTTAGAACAGAGTTGTAGAATTTTGTATGGAATATATGTCTCTCTGCATCTACTAAATTAATTTGATTGGTCATTTCATTCAATATTCACCTCTTGTCCTTGTGGAGGGTACAAACCTAAAGCACACTTCTGCAATGATAGAGCTTCTCTTGAGTTCCTCCAGCTGACATTTGTGGACCTGTGAGTGCTTAGCCTTGACTTGTATGTGTTGCCCCATTGATTTCACAGGTCTTTTCCAAACCAGCACTGAAAAATTTAGACATAGGCAGTAGTCTCTGAGCCAGGGCCTAAGGAAAGGGGAGACCAGGGGAAATGCTGAAAACTTATTTCAACAGGTTTTGGGTGTTCATCTTAGTGTTTTGCTTCCATTATGTAAGTCCAGGTGGAAGCTATGCTGGCAGAATAGAAATATAACAATGGTAGACTTCCAAGTGAGGAGGCTCCCCACCACAGTGCAGGTTAATCTTAAAGAACATCAGTAATACAAAGATGTTGGGCTAGGCAAGTGACACAAACCCATTTTATGACTTAAAAAAAAACTTTTCAGCTTCACTCTTATGGAGAAGACCAGAGTCTTATGGTATCAAGAACCAAAGCCATAAAGCCAAGCAGCCTTCTAGCCCTTGGTGATTTTGCAAGACACATAGAAGACTTCTGGCGATGCACGATCTGAAGACATCTGCTCTTTTTTGCCCAGCAATTAAGACAGACCTGTTGTCCTGGGACGCAGTGTGGGTTGATGCTGACACCTGGATGGGATGGTACTGCTCAGTTGTCACCCAACTGCTTTTCACTCTTGGGATCCTTCCCTTGCTTGCTGATAACTTCCAGGTGCACTGATAATTTCAAGAACAGCCAGAAATCTGTTGGGCATTTCAGGATGTTTTCTCTGCTGCTGGGGTGCCCCTGAGGTGCTGGGGAGGAGACGCTGTTGCTGGTCACTTGTGTTCCCTGGGCCAGGGAGAGTGATGGGTGGCATCTACTGATAAAGGCAGGGGGAAGAGGCCTGTCTGCAGTGGAGGAGGCAGGAGTACTTATTCTGATGGATATTATTAATCAAAGGAGATTTTTTCCAGAGTAAAAGGGTAAAAAGGGTAACATCCTTCCTCCTCTCCAGCACATGCTGCGGAAGGCTTCCAGCCCATAGAAAGTCAGGCTCTCAATGCTGCCTCCCTTGTGAAAGGCAGGGGCACCCACAGCACAAAACCCCGCTCCTGGGTGGTGAAGCAGTGTTCATCAAGCCAAAATCAGGAAGGGAAAGAAAAGGAGAAGGGGTCCCCTACATCCACCACAAATCCTCTGTTAGTGCTCACTACTTGAGCTCAAGGCATAGCCCAGTGCCCTGGTAGGCGATGGAGGGCTGAGGGTTTAGGGGAGATGGTGTGCTGCTGGGGAGCTCCACCCTGTCACTGCAACTTCTCCTGCCCATCCCTTGCTTCTTGGTTTTATTTGTTGATTCCAGGCTGGAACCTCCTGGTGGGCACCACAGGCTGGTTTGGCATGGGTGGGTCCCCACATTTTACAATGGCACTACATTCCACTTTTGATCACTTTTGTGCAGCCTAGAGTCCCGTTTTCTCCTGTTCTTCATCTTTCTGCCTCTTTTTTATTAATTTTTCTAACTGTGTGATTAAAAATGGGCATGCTTGGCCAAGGCTGGTTAAAACAATGCTGCTTGCTATCAGGAGGCTTGCATTAGAATTAGAGAAGGAGGGCTGTAATAGTTTTTTTCCTAATGTAGGGAAAATGGGGCTGAGGGATGGCATAGGGATTAAGTAAAGGAAAAGGATGACAGGTGGTATATATCCAGCCATGAATTCTCTTCTTCAAAGGCAGGCTATTTCCTAGGTGCTTACATTTTCCCCCAGAATTTGGGGAATTAGCACAAATTGTGACCTAATGATGCGCTGAAGCTTTTCATGTTGCTGTTTTCCTCATGGACAGTTTGTGCTGTAGCCCATAGGTATGCTCCAGGCTAAGACATTGTCAGGTGGGGCAAAGGGTGATGAAGAGAAGCTCTCCAGTCTGCCTTGCCTTCCTACACATACAGTGTGTGCTCACAAGCAATTGGATTGCATTGGAATTTGCCTTTTTTTCTTGCCTCTGTTGTTAAAAACTCTGGGAACAAAGTGGGGGTGACTGCTGTTGCTAATGCGTGCTCATGTGCCTTGGTGTTTCGAGAGGCCATATGGGAGAGCCTTCTGCTTTAAGTAAGTACGTGTCTTCTAGCGCCTTGCTCTTAAAGGTATCTGTTGCATAATTGTACTGGAAAGACAATTCTTGCTGAAGGGCTGGATTGCAGGGAACTGGGATATGCTTTAGGGGGTTTAGTGGGAGGGGAGGTGTCAGCAGGTTGATAGAGCTGGGAGGGGATTATGATGCATGCAGTGGCAAAAAGCCACCGAATATTTATTAGGAGTGCAGCCTTCCATCTATGGAAGGCCAAGCCTGCTCTGTAAGGAAAAATTCACACAATCAGAAAGTAGGACCCCAGCAGAATTTTCTGCAAATATCACAGGTTGGGGATTATAAGGCCTTTGTTTTAAAACACTTCTGTAGTAGTGAACAGATCTTCCACTTAGTTAACCTGGCTGTGGGCTTCTGCTGATGCAAGTGCATAAAGCTTGACCCAATAAGTAAATCCCTGTATGCATGTAAATCCATGATGAAATGCAAAATTTCCAGTTTTCTTTTTATTTGTTTTTTTTCCACGGCAATCTAGTACAGGAGTACTCTGGGCCAATATATCACCTTTGCAGTAGCCTGTAACTCTAATGAAACTAATAAGTGTGCAAGGACTTGCACTGGTGCATAGAAGTGCATGCAACTTACTGCACTAAGCTGAGTTGATTTGATTAGACTTTAAAACCAATTCTATATATTTTTTTTTTCCATGAGGGGTTTACTTCAGAGTCACTAGAGCAATTCTGAACATGTTTAAAGAAACTAGTCAAGACCTCTGTTCAAAATGATTTCTTGGGAAAGATATGGTGGTTGAAGCAGGTTAGAGACTGCTAAAATGTAAATTTAAAAAATATTATCTTTTTTTTAACTGAAACTTTTCATAAAAGCTAGGCTTCTGTTTCCTGGTAATGGCACCACTCCTTTTAGCTCTATTTTCCTTACCGTTTTTCTGCAGGGAAGGCATCTTGTGAGGAAGAAAAATTTATACAAGACAAGTCAAAAATAAAGTAGGCTTCTAACAACAGCTTGAAAAACTGCAGAAATTTTCATGACACTTGATACATAAAATACTAGTTTTTCACTAGTTGATTCTTACTGCTTTACCTTGTTGGTCTCTGTTGCTGGCATTGCAGAAGCAAAGAGCTTTCATCATTTATGCTGAAAGTTTTAGGAAAAGTGTCCTGTTGTAGAACTGGATACCATGGAGATAAAAATGCAAGTGGGTAGCCTATCCTAGCACTTCGGATTGTGAAGGAATGGCAACAGATATCCAAGTACTGGTGTCAGAAAGAAGGCTTCTAAGTGACGTAGGGAGAGATGTTCCTGCGGCAAAGATGGTTTATTCTCCTCTTGAAGATTTTGTAAAGTGAACCGTTGCTTCCTGAGGAAGCACAGGTCTGTGTTCAGGTCACTTTATGCTTTGTATATTTAAAAAACCTAACAGCCCAAATGTAAGATTTTTAAAAGAGAGAAGGCTCATATGTAGTATGCATATACAGATATATCTCTTAATTTGACATCTTTACCACTGAACTGGCCCTGTGATGCTTGTGGTGGAATGAAATGCAGACACAGATAAGGCTGTGATTATTTTTAACAGCAGCGCAGTGGGAAGGAGCGGCCGCTTGGATGCGGCGACAGAATCGAAGCCAGCTGTAGCAGTGAAAGTCTCACAGGGTTAACCACAAAGTCTGCCTGCAGCTGCTGCAGCTCAATACCCAGCATTCACATGCGGCCTCACCAAACTGCCTTGTGACATTTTTGATTCATGTCGGGGACAGAGTACCATTGTTGGGGGGAAAAATAACTGTTTTATAAAATGTTCTGCAGGCTTTCAGTCATTTCAGTTTCTATTCTCTCCTCTGTGCCTCTCTTTGAAAAAAGTTCTTCTCGCTTTGCTATTTCACTCACTACTTTTAAAAAAAGTGTTTCTGGCTTGATTTTTTTTGTTATAGAGCAAGAACTTCTTAACGCTCAGGAAGAGGCTAATAGTGGGCCCTATTCTGCCTTTGTCATGTTGCTGTGACCCTTAGGGTTTGAGGGACCTGTGTCTCTTGATGGTGTGACTAGCAGGAGAAGCAACAGCATGCTTTTGCCAGCAGGAAGGATACTGGGGTTCAGAGGGAAGTGCCTCCCCTTTTGTAGCAGACAACTGGGAAGGATTTCTTGAGTGATTAGGCTTTGCTGTAAGAACAGGGCTGTCTGCTGCAGGTCTGCTGTCAGACCATCAGCTTGATTGCTCTGATCAGCCAGTACAGCAGGCTCTGGGGATGGAGGCTCTGCTCCTTTACTCTTTTCAGTGCAGAGATAAAAAGCCTCTTTGTTTTTCAGATTTATGGAAAAGTTTTAAATTGTTTGTTATTCATTGCCCTGGGTAACCCCATACTGTGCTGCTAGTTGGAGCTCAAGGGCTGAACACC
Source organism: Atrichornis clamosus (assembly GCA_013400975.1). Classification (NCBI taxonomy): domain Eukaryota; kingdom Metazoa; phylum Chordata; class Aves; order Passeriformes; family Menuridae; genus Atrichornis; species Atrichornis clamosus. The sequence goes on along the minus strand of WBMZ01018192.1, from coordinate 20,788 downwards.
TAGGGCTGGTTGGGACAATGGGACAGTTTGAAAAGGGCCTTTCCTATTCTCATTCCTCCGAAGGAAGTGCTACTGAAGGGCCTGAATGCATTTTCTCAGCTTTACTGCCTCATTTTCTTCAAGCACATACAAGTACAAGGATTTGCAGTTAGAGAAAACAAATTAAATTAGTGCTGTTTCTTTTCTTTTTTTTTTTTTTAGTTCACCTTCTTTCTAAAGGAGTCATTCCCCCACATGCATGTTACAGCAGATGCTCAAATGGGGACAGCTTGAAAAAGTGTCCCAGTGAAAGGCTGGTTCTTTGTTGGTTTTTTTTTGGTTTGTTTTCTAGGGTTTTTTTTTAATGTCAGTGCCAAGGTGACCCTGAGTACAATTTCCCTGAAGGCAAGGTGTGCTGTTAACAGGGAGGATCGTTTGATCCCTTGATTCTGCCCATTCAGGACTCCAAGCAGAAAGATCTCCAAAGAAAGACCATGCTACTGCGTCCAGGTTCTCCAGACACAGCAAATGCAGCTCTGTTTCTGGCCTGATTTGAGCACTGAGCTCAGACTACCTTTCAGCACAGATCTGATTTCTGGCATTCGACTGTAACACAGACTGCAGCACAAGCCACTCAGGGCACAGGTAATGGCTAAATCAGCAGCTGTAGCTGCTTGATTTCTGTTCTGGACACCCCACGTTTGGGGGAAGTTATTGAGCACTCTGCAACACACAGATGGACCCAGCAACCTGGGTGGGGTGTGAGGGTCTGAGCTTCGTGGGCTTGTGCTCCTCCCACCCTCTGCCTGAATAATGAGCTCTCCTGGGACAAACAGCCCTGGGGAAGTCACTGGTCTGGACCCCTGATCTGCTCACAGCACTTGGGAGGCTGAGATGGTGATGGGTGCCCACAGGCTGTGTTCCTCTGGTGCTCCTGGTTAGGCTGTATCCAGGTCAGCTCCTCAGAGAACTGGTTCAGGCCCAGCAAAGCTTATTAACTCAGGCTCTGTGCTGTTTGAAACAATCTAAACTGCTCCAGGACTAGGAGGAGCAGGATAGCAGTGTACGTGCAGCATTGCACCCATACAGAGATAGCCTGGGATTCTCTGCATCATGCCAGACTCTGTCCACAACCTGGATAAAGCACCTGCAGGTAATTGGGAACTGGCAGTGCCAGGTTAATTAGACATCTGCAGGCTGTTCTTAAAGCCTTTTCCTTTTCCTTTGCAGTCCCAAAATGGAGAACTCTTTAATAGAAAAGAAAAAAAGAGGTCTTTTTCCCATATTGGCATAGAACACCATTTTTACTTAATTGAAGACTAGTGCAGACTGATTTAATCTCTTAACAATTTTCCTTTCTCAGGTACTAAAACCTGTGGCTCAGCATGGCTTTTCTGATTTTCCTGTTCTTTGGTTTACTTTCCATGTTTTCCATTCATATATTTTCTTCCCAGATTCTTAATGTGCTTAGCCTGTTAAGATGAATATAAGATCTTTTTAGTAGCATCTGAGATCATAATCTGTCTATATCAAAGGCCAGAATTATTCCCTGTTGTTTGTAAAGGAATTATTTAATAAGTAATCCTTGTAAGTGTCAACATTACACATGAGATGACATAACACTTGGGGAAAGTAAGGACTAAGCCAATATTCCCACACCAGCTTCAAAGCTAAATATGCTTTCACATACAGATGCTTCCTATTTCTCATCTGTGGCTTCTGTTTCCTCCTAATTGGAGTTGACACTGGAAGTACCAGTTCTCCTTTTCCTCCTCCTGGATGTTTTGATTGGAATGTTAATACCGTCCTACTTCATTACCAGGCTCTGTGGAGTGGTGTGCCATGTGGTTTAAGGTATAGGATTGGCTTTCCTGTGGAAACTTAGCATTCTGCAATGTCAGAAGAGTGTTAATTCACAGCTGGCTACTTGCTGCGTGGCAGTCTGAGACCCTACGTGCCTGCACTTTTGGGAGCAACTGAAATCTGGACACAGGTTTTGCCCTTCTGGCCTGCTCTGCCCAAAAGCAAACTTTTCATTGCATGTGCACAGAGCAAATAAGACTGCTCTGCAAGTAAAATAATGAAATTATGGATGCTGAAAACACACACACACAATTTTCCCATCAGAGTGTTTCTACATGTTGAAAACATCAATCTCTGCAAAAATCTGAGTGTTGCCCCCTGGGTGGCAAATAACTCCTCCAAGGCTAGAGAAGCCTTCTGTTTTCTGCAAAACCCCTCCCCATTCTTGCCTCGTGCATCCCTCCCAGACAAATTCAACCTCACAAGAAAAATTAATAAATTTCTGTGGTGTGAATTCAAAACATGAAAATGTTATGGAGAGTTAATACCTTCAGTTAGTAAGGCAAGTCTGATCAAAACGTCCTTAATCTTTGCCTTACCAAAGCAACCTCTGAGGAGGGGGTGTGAGGAAAAGGGGAAAAACCAGGGAAATGTGTTGTGCCAGTGTAGGTGCTCCTGTCCCGTCTAGGGGTCTGCAGGTCCCAGGGTGCCTGCATCCTCCTTGGGAGTTGTGTAGCTGCCAGGAAGCTGTAGTGACTTCTTGCGAGCTTACAAACGTATGTTATCTCTTCTCTGAAATCACTGTGAAGAGATTTTAAACCACTGGCTGCCAAACAGATTCATCCCAAGGGAGAAGATTTGAGATTTCCTGCAAAAACATATCTTGCAGTCCATTAGGGTTGGATGTGAAGCCACCCATCATGCTACTGAGTCCCAGGTAACAAGCAGGGATCCTGGCACCCACGGCCCTGCTGAGCCCAAATGCTCGGTGTTGGGATCAGAGCTGTTTTCTTGCCCCTGAGCTCCCTGTGTGGGTGAAGGCAGCCTTTCATCTTCTTGCAAAAGTATTGCCCAAATGCAAATCCTCAGAGCTGATCGTGGCACCCAGCTCAGAAAACTTAGTGTCCTCTTTTGAGAGGCTGTTTGGGTACTTGCAGGTCTTTTGGGTCAAGGGCTCCCTTTCCTTGTGCTGTGCTCACATAGCTCATGTGATTGAGATTCTGCTGTCATGTGGCTCCACAAAAAACCTAATAACGTAACAATGCCTGAATCCAGGGGGCTGTGGGCAGCTTTCCCCAACAAGCATATGGAATATTATAGTAACGCATGGATTCCTGCTTCCCCAGTGCTGACCTGCCAAATACGAAACCCTGCCTTGTTCCTTGTACTTATTTTCCAGATCTCTTTGGCTCTGCTGTCTCTAGGCACATCTAGGTGCCGTAAAGCCTAGACAGTAGCAGGACTGTTTTGTAATGTCTCTGCACAAGTAATAACTCCATGAAATCTTATCACTTGCACAAAGGAGAAGGTCTATGGCTATTGTGCTTTGCAGACAAACTAGTGGAAATTCAGTATGGACCTCTGGAGAGGATAACAGGTGTCTGTCCTGTTTTCCACATAAGAGTTGTGGAGGTGCCTTGAGGCCTCTCATGACCAGGCTTTTCTTGACCTTACATCAGGCAAGGCAAATGCCTTCAACACTGGTTTACCTGGAAAGCCTGGCTTTTTCCTGGGCCCTCCATGTTCCTGCAGTCATCCTGAATGAATCCTTCCTGTCTCCTGGCAGGTGCTAGATGAGTGTAAAAGGCCAAAGTTCCTCACAGGGCCAGAACTAAGAGGGGAACAAAAGTTGTCTTGAGACAAAGCTGTTCTTCAGCTGTTTTTCACTTTTGTCACTTGGTTCATGGGCTCTCCACCTTTTTTCAGAAATAAATAGCCTGTGAACCTTTGATGCAAGTCATATTGAGGCAAAATGGTTGCCCTAGGTGTTCATTTTAGCTAGAGTGAATGACTCAGGGCTAATTTTTGGCTTTATTATTTAGGTTGCAGGCTTGTAAAATGGCTGTTTTTAGAAAGTAGTAAGGAATCCTACACACATCACAGTGCCTTCTCTTAATTTCTTGTTAAAGTTGAATGATTTTTACTTTGGTGGAAATGAGGGAGACACAGCCAGCACAGGCATAGGAGGCTTTATTCAAGCTTTCTACCCGTACCCAAGCTCAACCTGAAACTGTGTGAGGTCTCCTGTGGTCCAGACCTGTGCTTCCCTTTAATAGACACTGTAGTGCTAATTGTGTTACTGCTTTGCATGAAGGACAAGTGGTCCCCAGGGACCAAGATGACTCCATCAAAATAATTTCCAGCACTGATCTAAGTGGCATTTGATCTAAGTATACTGTTTAGTGGGAAAATACAATGGCATTAGCCCAGAAACCAGGGGACAGACACCATCTTCCAACATTTGTATGCTAGCTCGTGTGTCTATAGCACTACTGCAATACGAATATGCCAACTACCTCTTCCAATTTTCCCACGTCTTTCTGTTATCACACTGTTCTTTCCAGAAATCCATGCAAAATATTATGTAGCTATATTAAGCCTTTTGCCTTGTCTTCAATTCCTGAGTTCTCAACAGTAGTTTCCTAGAAAAGTGATACTCTCCTTATCTATTTGTTAATTCCTACCATGTATCACAAGGCATTCCTGCAAATTCCCATCAGCCATGACAAACTTAACTTGTAGACCTATGTAGCAATTTTGATGGCTTTACAGACCTGTTTGTTTTGTTCTGAACTAAATTAATAGCACTGTGATGGCATCCACTCTAGCACTGAACTTCTAAACCTCCCCTAATATACTAATCAGCATGTCAGTAGAATATTCTTTCTGGATAGAGAGAAGCCTGGTGAAACGGATTAGACATTCACATGGCATTGCATAATTCAGAGAGCAGGCATGGTGCATATGATTTGCATTAATAGCCTCTACTGCAGCAGTTTCTCACAGGTCTCTCTCATTAGAGCGTATGTGGAAGCTTACAGACTGTCAATCAATTACAGTAATTTCCTTTTCCATATTTATTCCATCACGATCATTGACAGTTACCATTAAGTGACATTAATACAATACAATACCACCTTGCATTTTCCAGTGCTCCTCTTACAGGGTCCCTAATGCACATAAGGCTGAGAGGCTTCATTATACATGGAAAAGGTGTCTGCTCTCCCTAGCTCAGCATAGCATGGCCCCCCTGTGATGGGGAGGAGGATGGAGCACCTCGTGCCATGGTATCTGGCAACCCCTCTGGGCTGCTCAGGAGCAGGGTCTGCTGGCTTGGGATGGAGGTGGCTCCTGCCCAATGGTGAGCATGGGGTGCTGTGAGAGGTTGGCAGAATCAGTCGGGATAGAAGAAGACTTAACTGAAAGAGTTCAGTGCAGCTTGTGTGGCATGTCCAGGTGCCTCAGCATGGACATTTTAGTATGGCTGGGTTTACAGATGCCTTATCTTGTTTGATGCCCACGGACCTTCACCGTGGACTAACATGAGCCAGGTTTTCAGATGTAACATCTAACACTTAGGCATCCTTGTTAGAGAAACAAGAGCTCTTTTCTTCTTTCCCTCCCTGCCCTTCCTGTCTCACTGGCTGCTCCACACCTCCTGCCCTGCCCTGGGTAAGCAAGGTTCAGAATTACTGAATCCCAGTAGCAGTAGCATCCTCTACTGAATAGGCACAGGCCCAGCAGAACCAGAGCAGGGCAGTCTTTATGCACTTCAAAAAACCCAAAATGTTGGTGTGGTCATGCTGTAGCTAATGCCCTGATTGCAGCTTAAGGGGGCTCTTCTTGGATCTTCCTCTGAAAAGCATGCTACAGTACCTGGTGAAAATGGAGGCTGGTGGTCTCAGCCCTCCTGTTTGAGATCCGTCTTCTGAGGATCACCTTGAAATTACTCTGATGGACAAACAGTGGGTGTGAAACCTATTGACAAATGTTATCTGAGAAATGTGTGTGTTACTTTAGCAAACATTGCATGGTGGGTCAGCTGGAGCACTGCATATGCTTCTGGCTGTTGCTAGCCTTTGTAGGCTGATGTTTGCCGAGACCTTTCTTGTGGAATTAGAAAGGCTTTTAGCCACACTGCTCAAGTTTTCTTAGGTTCTCTTATTCCTTAGATCCCTGATGTCCTCCCCAGACATTTAGAGGCTTAATCTTAAATTTAGAAGGTGCTCTTTGGGGTGGGTGGGAAGCGAAAAGCATCTTTTGCAGACCAGGAAGAAAGGAATTGGTTCTGTAACCCCTACAGGCTCTGCATCATCCCCCCTCAGTTTCCCCATACTGTACTAAAAATGCTGTCTGAAGAATGCATTGAGCTCCTTTTTCATTTTTGCTGCCTTTGTGCTAGGGACTGCTTCTGCCCCTTTTCAGTCTTGAGGTGCTTTTCCCAGCTCGCTGAGCTGACATGATGAGATTCTTTCACCACTCATCAGTAAACACTTCATCAGCAATTCTGCACATGCCCAAGGGTTTTTCCTCTCTTTTTTCTTTGCTGAATTTTCTGGTGCTTCTTTCTTCTTCATCTCTCCTGCTAGGGTGGACAATTTTCCACTTATCCCCATCTCCCTCTTCTTTGATACATGTCAGAGACTAAGCAGGATCAGTTGCCACTGTGTCCCCATTCAAGACCCTCCTAAAGCTATTGCTGCCAAATATGCTGGATGTCTTCTTTCTCACAGTGCTCCACTTCCATCCTTGTCATTCATGGGTAACAGTTCAATGATCTTTCCCCTTCTCTGTCCACTGAGCTCATTTAAAATCCAAACAGTTTCTGGCTGTCAGCTCTCCTGTTTGTGACTTCCACTCTGTTTACTTCTCTCTTCAAAATCTTTCCTGTCACCTCTCATCTTCAGAATTGTCAGTGCCTAAGACATTCATTTCATTGTCCCTCTTTTGTTCTCATCCATGGCTTCTTATTCCTGTCCATGAATTTGCAACTGAGAGGGTCCCTGCAGTTTCTTGTGCTGCCATTATGTTATTTTAGGTAGGTTTGTTGCTTAAGCATTCCTCAGGACTGGAGTGGTCTTGGCTTCTGGTATTCACTGCTCAAGCTGTACTTCAATGTTCTGCTTTGTTGTTCTATAATCAGTTCTGCAGCTGCATGAATTTCACATAGTGCCTTTCCATGATTTTAGGATCCTGAGTTTTGCTCACAATTATAAATAAGTTTCTCTTTAGATAGGGATGGTCTGAAATCTGAATCTCCCTTACGTTTCAGTTGTTACACCCAGATTCTAGGATTCTGACTTACATAAGCATGTGCTAGATGTGAACTTTGGACGCACTGAAAAACTTTCCCCAAAGGTTTGGGTGGCAATCATATCACAGTTCTTGCTTTAGCCTGAGCTGCTTTTCCCCCAAGATAATGTTCTCAACTTGAGTGCTGGCTAAATAATACTTAGGCATCTATTCAAATGTGGGTTGTTACAGCTAGCAAATGATTTACTTGGGAGTTTTGAGCACTTTCAATTAAGTTTTATTGAGTTAGCTTTGCTAACTAGTTACATTTAATGGTGTGCACTTTTTTTCTGATCGTGCAATTATTTGAGAATTTGGCAGTGTGTGTTCAAAATGCAATCACCATGGTATTTCCTTCTCTGTAGAGTGAATCATGATATATTGCTTTCTGATATTTGTTGTTCCAAGAAATGATTCAGTGAATTTTACTATTTGTACCAGAATTACATACCTGTCTACATAACAAATAAAACAGCATTCTGTGTAGTTCTGATAACTTAATTAGTAAAGATAATTAATATAGATATTAAGAGATCAAGCTCAGTGTCTTAAAAGAGATTTTGGAATAAAAACAGATAAAGCTTCAAATGCTAAACTAAATTTTGGAATAATAACTAGGACTGCTGTATATTCTGAGAATTGGAAAATACTCAAGGAAGCTCTGTTCTGAGAATTATTCCTTTCCTTTCAATTATAATTTTGTGAAGGATTTTTGTCTATTGGTGACTGAAAAACTATATTCACAAGAATTGCTACATTTCCATTTACACAGGACTGGAATGTACTGCTTTAGTGGAATATGTCTCCGTGGTCCAGCAATATGAAATATGTGAAGCACTTCCTTTGCAGGTGACAATCTGAAGGGAAGAGCCACAGTAGAATATTGCACCCTCTGTGCAGTGTAGGTAACCTTCTTTAAGATCTGCTGATGAAAAGTACTAAAATACTCTATTAAGAGTCAGATGTTTTAATTGCTATTATTTGCTTTTGCTTGATCTGATGATGCTGCAGCCAGGGGCAGATTTGTGTTGATCGACAGAAGAGATACACAAAACAGCCACTCAGCAGTTAACTCCTGTGCCACCCCCTGAAAGCAGAATTATCCTGAAGACCTTTAAATGGCATGGGGAACGCGTGCACTGAGTGAAGCTCCATAGGATGATAGCAGAGAGGGAGTGGGATGCGTGGAGTAGTCGGGTGAGAGCTTTCACGTCCTCTTGGAGCAATTGTGTAATGAGATATATGGGAGGGCTCAGCGATTTGTTAATGACTCGAGTGCTGCTTCAGGAGAACATTTGTGTAAGCTGTGGAACAATGCGTAGTGTTTGTGTGTGATTAATGAGAATTTGTCATCTGAAATACAGTCAGCGCAGCGCCTTCGTAGCTGTGTGCCTCAAACTCTCAGAGCCAACCCACGGTGGAATACTAGAGGAATTACTCAGCAGATTACTTCCATGTTGTTTTTGTCAGTTTATTCATCCCGACGCCCATTTGATAAAAGGAAGGGGGTGTGAGAGTTTGTGTTATGCGTTTTTGTTAGTGTCTAACTTGTGGCTCTTCAAAAGGTCATGGGTACTTGAAGCTGTTTCAGACTGGTCAGACCACGGCTATTAGTCATGGAGCATTATTCACCCAGTCCCTTTCTTTCTTTCCTCTTCCCTGTCCTTTTAGCTGAAGAAGTGATCTTTGGAAAGGAAACAATAGCTGAAGGAAACTTTTTTTCGCCCGGATGTTGAGTTTTTCCACTGGAATTTAATTGAAATTACTGGCACGCTGTTGGCTACAGGATGACCTGACCTCCCCTGTGACAGTTCATCAGAGCTGAGTGCAGGAGCCGTCTTAGTGACTTTCTTTGCTTGTTTCCTGTCAAGTGCAGTGGTTTTGCTGTACCTCTAGTCCTTACTAGGAAACTTCCCAGGGTTTAACTGGCTTTCTGTTACAGGCTGTTTGTTATGTAAGAATTAAGCACCATTCCTCAAAGTTTCTCTTTCAGTTGCTTCTTGGATAACATAGGTTTTAGGGTTTTTAAAATAAATGTTTCTGATAAAACATTCTTTTTGATAAATAAGTGAATATCTGGCATGCTTCCCTGGACGAGGACCTCAACGAATACTTGTTAGTGTGACATACTTACTTTTGTGTGTGACAACCGATAGAGGCTTGTGCTGTTAGCTGTTCATAATTGCAGTGGAGCCTGGTGAATACACTCGCCTTGAGCCACTGCTTGTCTTCATTCTGTACGGATAATAAAAGGTGTGCCTTGCCCAAAAGTAAGTCTGTGATAGACAACTGAGTGAAAGTGAGAAGTGTCATAAAAGTCAGGATATTTTAGGAAACTAGCTGCTGTACAAAATTCGTAGTCAATCAGCAGCTGTAATGCTTATGTAAGTCATTTGATATCTAACTGTGAAGACTGGCAAAAAAGAAGAAAGGATACTTTCTCCAGTGAAAACAGATGGAAACTATTTTAATTTATATACTGTTATGGTCCAAGATGCAATGGTAGGACTGTGACCTGTATGTTTTCAGACTATGACTTGAAACAAATGAAAGCCGTATTTCTGTTCAGGTGATGAACAGAAAGACCATTCAGACAATAGACTGCATATAAATTCATGCTAGATTTAGAGTTTTTTTAGGTTGGCATCTAAATTTTAAATATCTAGAATCCAGAGCTTATTTGAGTAATTTCTTAGTATTTATTTTTATGTGGCCATGAACAGTAACCTATAAATCACAGACTCTCCAGCAGCAGAGGAGTACTGTGGTCTGATCAGATCCTGATGTACAGAATGGCTCCAATAGCATAATGTAATTATAGAAACTAAAGTTTTTAACAGTTTTGAAGTCAGTTCATGTTTTTATGAAGAGTGCTAGTTTTGTTGGTTTGTTGTTGAAATATTTGTGGGCGGATGTGGAACCCGTGTTTTCAGTATCTGCGTAAGTAGCAGTGCAAAACACTTGCTTTCTATGTGCAGTTTCAGTGTGCTGTTAAAATATCACCTGCTGGAAAATCTGAGCTTTCCCTGGAGGAGTCAGGCTGTGGCTGGAGACCTGCATGCCCCAAGGCTTGTCCAAGGGCTGGGTTCCAGTAAGGTGCCACCTTCACTGTTCACTACAGCCACCCACAGCAGAGACGATCTAGGTTGGGGATGTAGCCCTTAGGGAAATTTGAGGGATGTGAAAATCTGCTCATAATGGATCCTAAATTAGCAATTTTATTCCTTAAGTATCATCTACTCTTTTTACTTTTCATGGTGATCATGTGTCTTTGATGTACTGGTGAAGTGCTTCAGAACGGCCTGAGACTTGAACTTTACTAGAGTTTAATGTACTCATGTTTGAGGATTTTCATTACTTTGTTTCCCTAAGTTTAGTCTCTACTGATTTCACAATAGAGTAAATAATTCTAGTAGTAGCATTGTTGCTGGGATGGATGTTAGACCACAAATGAGCAAGGTTTGTATATCAAAGGAGGGCTATATTCTTGCAGGTGAAGGCTATGTCGCTGTGCAGGCGGCTGGGTGCCCTCCGGAGCCCATGGGCACTTCTCTGGGCATGGAAGAGACAAAGCAAACTTCTGAGAGGAAGAGTGCAAAGCCCCCTGCAGCTGTAGCTACCACAATTCATAGAATCATAGGACATTTTGATTGGAAAAGACCTCAAAGATCATTGAGTCCAACTGTTAACCTAACACTGTCCACCACTAAACCATGTTCATAAGCACCACATCTACACATCTTTAAATACCTCCAGGGATGGTGATTCTGGGCAGCATCTTCCAGTGCTTGATAACCCTTTTGGTGAAGATGTTGTCCCTAATACCCAGTCTAAACCTCACACAGAATTCCCATTTTTCTGTTTGGAGAGGTGGTTAAGTGTTATTTATCAGCCATGGTATTCTGACATATTTCCCTGCAATTCCCTCTCCATCACCAAACCTATATTTCATTCTATTTTACCTGGTGCTATACCTGCAAGATACAGTGAAGCTGGGGATGAGCTTGTGGCACTTGAGCACATGGGGGTGTCTCCTACCTCTAAACACGTGTGTGCTCTGGTGGAGAATTGGGAGTGTAGCAGAAGTGTGTGTGTGCCCAGGACCCAGCAGCGCTCACTGCCACAGGGACCCAGGCAGCAGCCCCTCCTCACCACTGGGTGTAAATGGTTCCCCATGCCACTAGAGGCTGAGTGCCCACCAGGGATGGATGGGCTTCTCACTGAAAGCTGCACCTGACCACAGTCTTCCCCATCCCCAAGGCAAAAAAATGATATAAACAGTAATAAAAGGAAAATGTGGGTGTTTTAAAGCAGCCCTTCTGGCTGTCAGAACAGAACAGGCATCTACTGCTCAGCTGGGGTGTCCTCCCACATCCAGGGGGATGACTGCTTCCTGCCGAACTCTCCTTGTCCCCATTCATGCAAGGCCTTTTAGGTGATCCCCAACATCACATGCACCTACGCCCCTTTCCAGGCCCATTATGGAGGGTTGGATGAGCTCCTGGTGGCAGGCTTCGTCTGTTCTCCCAAGGAAAAAGCAGCTTTCAAGGTGCCCACTGCCTTTCTGCTGGGGGGAGGGACAAAGGTTGGCGGCTCAGGCTCCTGGTCTGTGGCCTGAAGTCCTGCACACCATGTTTTCTTGTTGGAAGCTTTGCCTCAGTTAAGGCACAGCCAAAATTGACAGAAGGACCTTGTAATCTCAGCCCCACACCCTTCTTATGGTGCTTTTTTTATGCCTGCTTTTTCCACTTCAGTGCAGCAGGGACTAGTACCTCATGGGGTCTCATGTCCATGACTATATTTCTGCCTTCCATTTTTGCAGGGGTTAATTGTCTTGGTGCTGGCTGGTCCCTGAATTGAAGGTTTCAGCTATGTGGTCCTCAGTGTGTTTCATACTACTGGTGCTCTGTGCCACCATCGAATGTAGATGCAGGTCCCAAAATAACCTTGATGCTCGCTGGCTTGGTGGGGAGCAGATGTGCTGGCAGCATGGTGAACTTGGCTGTGGAGAAGGGGTATGTTCTGGCTTAGCTTTCTGGAGAATGTGTCTCTTCCAGATAGTCTCCTACACGATGTTAATGGCTGCCTAAATATATGGGCAGGAGTACAAGAATCAAGCAGTGGCCCATGTGTGTCTGTCCACTGGGAATGGACATAAAGTAGAAGGACGAAGTGGAAAAAGGGCAACCTGAGATGCACCAGATCTTGTGTGATTGAAAGAAATTGCTTTTTAAAAATCATATTTGGTTTAGGGAATTTCCATTCTTCTCTTGGCTACAGATTTGCAGTTGTGTAATGCCAGCTTCGTACATAATCATAAGTATATGCATAATTTTGATATTGTCTCCAGAAGCATTAGAACCTCTGAAAGAAAAACTGCCCAGGGGGATTACATAGATAAGCTTCAAAAAGGCATACAAATCACATGACTATATAAAGCAAAATCCTTAAAACCTTGTATGCTTCATTCAGCAAAGACCACTACAAGAGTTGATAGGAAAACAAAATTATCCAAGAAGAAAATAAAGGGAGATTGTGCAAGCTACATTAGCTGATTGCTTCCTTACCACACCATGACACTTGGTTGCCTCAGTTCTTCCTACACGGTTTTAAGACCCAGTGGCTTCTATAAATCTGCTGTTTGCTTGTTATCTAGGTATCTGCATTTTTGCTTCTCTTGAACTTATGATAGATAGAGAATCAACATTCTATCTACAGGCAGGACCATACAGCCAGGTGTTATCTGAACTTTGGATGCAGATACTTGCCAAGCACCTGAGTCCTGATTTGCAGCAACTCGTATTGCACCTCTACAGAGAATCTTTCCACTGTGCCAAATTGGAATGGATGGATTTGGGGATGGAAATCCAAATGAACTGTTTGAAAGGGTGTGCCAGGCTCCTTTCACTCAGAGCTGTAAAAAGAGAGAAATGTAACTCATAAGAGGTGAAGGGTAAAGCAGTCCTCATTTTAGCTTACCTTTACTCTCTCAGCGTGTTAATAATTGGTGGGTCCTGGCAGAAGACTTTTCCTTGACTTGTGGATAGTATCCATAAAATACTCACAGATGTAGCAAGCAGCTGCATTGTGATGCTGTTCTTAGAAAATGATGTAATGCAGCAATAATCACTTCTGAATCATTACTGATTTATGAATTGAGAATGTTTGCAAATTATGGATAAACTTAGCTAGCTCAAATGAAATGCATGTCAGCTTGGTCAGGTGGTAATTCTGGAACTGTTGGCTGGTGCTCCAGTTAGGGCTTTTGCTCCATTGGCATGGTCTTTTTCAGTGGTTTTTCAAAACAGTTCTGTTTTGGTGGGCTGGCATGGAGGGAATTGGGAAGGAAAGGTAAAATGCTGACAGCTCTGGCAGTATTTGGAGCTATTGGTGGAAGAAAGACTTGACTCCATGCATCCCTTGTTTTAGACATGTTTCAGCTGTTGGGGCTTTTGAAGAATGAGGGAGTACATTAAGAGGTGAAATATGTGGGGTCCACAAAACCCAGATGCTAATTCTGAAAAGATCCTTTTCTTCTCTGCATTAATATTTGCTGTGTGGTCAAAAATTCCTCTCCTGTCCCCCATTTCCCCAGGCTCCAGTTAATTTCCTGATGTCTCTGGGAGGTGATGGGCAGATTGGAGCAGGAAGTTGGCAGAATCTAGTTTTAAATTCATGCTTTCAGTGAGGAGCTGTTAGTAGATGGACACATAATTAAAGTAATAATACCATATCTAACATTTAGCTTGCACCTTTTCTTAATCCTCAAAGATGTCAGCTGACTGAGATGGAGCACAACATGCTGATTGTGCATAATAATGTCACAGAATGGTTTGAGAGGAGAGGAGGAATATCTGGTCCATGGAAACTGCAGGAGAACAAAGTAGAACTAGAGTTATTTAAATGAGACAGAATGAAGCTTCAGAAAGGAGAAACTGTCCTACGGACATGGCAACTTCTATACAAGAGCTGGTCTTTGTAATTGCAGGAAGTTTTTTTGCTGTATAGACCCAAACTGAATCTTTCTAGCTTCAATTTAGCAGATTTGCCTGCTGGATGTGTTTATAACAAAACAAAACAAAAAAAAAAAAGAAAAAAAAAAGAAAAAGAAAAAAAAGTAATTACTTTTCTTTCTATTTTTAACTAGTCTTGTTTGTTTTTAATGAGATGGTTGGGCCCTGAATTATTTTGAGGCTGGGTCACCCTGGTATATTTTGGGAAGAATGACCTTTTGTCAAGGAATCTGTGGAAAATGTAGAAAATGTCCAGACTCATGCCAGGTTAAAGCAGTCTTACAGATTGTGCAGAAATATTGACTGTGTTCAACAGGGGTACAAGGAAGCCAGCTGGTTATGAAGACCAGCTGAAAAAAGAAACTGCAGATGGAAGATAACTGCTTTCCCAGAACATCCATGGTAAAGGTTTTCTGAAAATTAACAGTGGGTGCACAGACATGTGCCTTTGTGTAGGATTAGACTAGTTTGCGTGACTGGGTACAGATCCAAGTTTTGAGAAGCGGGGTGTTGCACCCTGGGAGCCCCCTTGCTGATTGGTTTATTACAGAATACTCTATAGTCTGGGAGGATTAACTAAAATCAAGAACAAACCATCCTGGAGGAGTTGGCTTTTCTGCATCTGGAATCACGCCACAATCATTTAATATGAGAGAATCAGCCATATAGTCATGGAGGGAATTTTTTCAAGACCTCTTGTTCCCAGCATAGCTATTGTGCTCAGTTGATGGCCATTAAACCAGAGGCTTATTTCATTTTTATAAGAATTTCCTTGCTTGAAAAAAACAAAAGTTATGAGCAGAGTGCCCTATATTTGCTACTCCCTAAGTGGAATACAGAGATGAAGGAGGGAATTTTGGTGATAGCCAACTGCTGATTGAATGAATTGCTTTTAGCAGCATGGAAAAAAAGTGTGAGAACACCGTGAGCTATTATTTTACAATTATCCTATTTTTGCCACTGTGGGCCTCTT
This sequence comes from Atrichornis clamosus, assembly GCA_013400975.1. Lineage (NCBI taxonomy): Eukaryota > Metazoa > Chordata > Aves > Passeriformes > Menuridae > Atrichornis > Atrichornis clamosus. The sequence goes on along the minus strand of WBMZ01018192.1, from coordinate 5,728 downwards.
CAGGGATCAGACTCTGGGTAAAATACCATTTTTCTGTTCCTGTAGCTGCTAGATATAAATACACACCCTCCCTCACTCTTTTCCAAAATGCGGCTTTTCCCTTATTGCCAGTCAAGAGGAGCGTGGTAATCTCTGGTGTTGCTTGCATCTTTGTTATATTTTGGGGGGAAATATCACACTGTTTTGACTTCCTTGGTAGGCGAGACTACACCCTTTATTACCAGTTTAAGCTGGCTCTGAGATTTAGAGATGACAGTCCCTCTTTGGACTTTGAGAGTACATGGTTTTCACTGACTTCTGCTAGACCTAGCTTGCCAATAGCAGAGGACTTCTTGTAGAAATGTAGCAGAGTCTTACTGTTACCTTCTATTGAGCAGTGGTCTGCCATTGTATTGAGATAACTTTTTCTTTTAAGAAGGGAAGAGACAGTGCCTTTGCTATGTGATGCCCTTATTTTTGAAACAAGCAGAAACTCAGTGCCTAGAAGTTAGGCTTTAAAGCAGATAGCAAAGCTGAGCCATCACACAGGTCAAGATTATGTGGTCTGTGCTCAAAAATATTAGAGAGTTTGTCACCAGAAAAAAAAGTTAATATGTCTAAAAAATCAGATAATATATCAAAATTCATCTTCTTGCTCTGCTTTTTTGGCTGTGTTTGGAATCAGAAATACCAAAATACCACAGGGGAGTCTGCTCTCATGTTAGCTTCTTGCCAAGCCAGGGTTGGAAATACTCAAAATTTCATGAGAAAGGGCTTTCCCTAGGGGGTTCAGTCCATTTGTGCAGACTTGGGTGGTGCTCAGATGGTTTGAATTGTCTAGATAAGGATCAAATCTTTCAGATGTTTGACTGTCTCCCAAATCTGAACATGTTTGAAGGGTAGATCCTCCATTTGTGGTCTTCCTACAATTGCATACCAAGTTTATCAACACTGTTATGTACCTCAAACCTTGCTGCTCGTAGCAGAGACAACCTAGTAGAGACAACCAAAAGAAATTTTAGCCTTGAAGGGAGTTGGAGATGACCCTTTGGGACTTTGAGGATGTGTAACCATCCTGGTCATAGCCGCTGTGCTGATTCTTCAACTTGTGCTCGGCTAGTGGTGCGTTTGCTTTCAGCTAGGCTGACACGGATCTGGAAGCATATGCAATGACTGCTACTTCATGGAGAATTTGAGTCAGGCCAGCACCCATCTGTTGTGGGAACAAATGAAAAGCAAGTACAAACTCTTTTCTCAGTTTGTGTCACGCTCTGTGGTATTTTCTGCCTCCAACTGATCCTGAGAACACGTGCTTTGCCTCTTTCCTCTAAACACTTTTTCTCAGGTACCGAAGTGCTCTTCTATTCCTCCTCTTCCTTCACTGAAACAATTCACAAAACCTAAAATCAGGAAGGAAAAGAAAGAGCTGTAGTGGTTGGCAGGAAATGGAAGCAGCACCATAATGTTTCTAGATGTGTCAAGCATATGTTGTGTTGTGCTGGCACAGAAATGTGCAAACGCAATGCTCAGTTTCTGAGTCTTTCAGATTTTAGGAAATACTTGAAGTGGAAATGAATGGTTCTGTGATTTGTGAACCTGATTCCTCTGTTAGGACCTGATTCTTGTAGAAGATTTCCGTGCAAGCTCCACCAAAAGGATCTTCCAAGCCTGCTCCCTGGCATAAAGTTCAAAGCTGCTGTAAACACAGTCTCCACAAACTCCTGCCAGTCCTCTTCCATTTTTAGAGTACATCATGGAGGGGAAACAGGTTCGTTTCTTTTAAATCAGGGCTTATCGGGACATTCATAGTGCCACCAACAAATAAAATGAGGATCTTCCCACAAGTTAATCTTCTACATTTGGATGTTGTATGGCTTTAATGACTGCTTACCTTTTGGGAAACAATCAAGTTGATACTCCTTCCAGGCTGGTGTGGTATTTCCACTCTGTGCAATGTGGGGTTTCTCCAGCTGCAGGAGTGTCCCTGTCTTTTATAGCAACTTGCTCACCACAGTCCTGGTACCAAACACATCAACATCAAAAGAGATTTAGCTGATCAGGCAGTCACCTTTGGCATGCATGGTCAGTCACCTGCATTCAAGGTGCCCGTGAGAACAGACAGGTGCCTCAGAGCTTCTTTCACTTGTTTCCAAAATCTTGGTCATAAATCCCATCAATTTCTTGAAATGGAATCTTGATAAAAGTTGAATCAAATTAAAGAACTGAATTGACGCTTTCCAGCATAGAGTGGGAGCATACTGACTGTCTCTCTTGCAAACCTTTAACTCATTGATCTGACTTACTGGACAAACCAGAGAGCAAATCCCCCACAAGTGCACTCCTTCACTCTCAGGATCACAATTCTGTTGCAGTTTGCCTTCTTTGCACTTTAGTTTTGCTTTTGGCTATGCACTCTGAATTGAGGGTAACACTTCAATCAAAATATAAAGCAAGTGCTTGTGTAAGTTTTATTAAGGTCAGTGGAACTTAAGCATATGTTTTGCCAACTAGGGAAAGAATTAAATGTTTGAGACTTTTTGGTAAGAACTGAAAGGGAAAAAAAAAAGCTGGAAAAAATTTCTTTTTCTATGCTTCTGATTATCGTCAGTATTCACATACACATTAGAAATAAACAATTGAGCAGTTATGATTTTCATTTGGTTGTTGTTTTAAAGATAGTGCTAGCACTTCTGCTTATCCTTCTTTGTGGAAGACAAAATATTTAAATTTGAAGTAATTTTATAAAGCATCTTCATCAGAGCTTATTTGTTTATTACAGTGTTCATGATTGTTGTGTAAATAAGATGGGGAAGCTATTTTTGGCTTCTGCCTGCTTGTCCTCAGAAGGAGTCATAAGATATGTACACCAAGATGGTGACTGAATGCAGCTGGAGCACCTGATGAGTCTTGTTTGATGTGAGCTGTGCAGGGGGATAATTACCAAGAAGGGAGGCAGAGATGAAGCCTCTTGCAGTGACGGACCAAACAGCACTCTGCAGATTGCAGCAGCCAGCTCTGCCATAAAGTGATGAAAACTGCCTCGTCCTTTTCACTTGCGTTGATCACTGAGTTGCTCCTCTGGCAGCCTTGCCAGGGCTTCTGCCTGTGCTTTTTCCCTCCCTTCATTTTTCTATAGCCCAGAAAGGAGAAGCTGCTCTGAGGCAGGCTCTTTACTCTTAATCAAGACACACAGGACATATATTTTTTTTTCTTTAGCCCCAATGTAACTGATGCATATAACCTGTCCTGTGACATAGGGACAACAAAGCTCTCCAGTTTTACCCTGACGTCAGTGCTACCTGTGTGCAGCTGACCTAAATGAACTGACTGCACTGAAAACAAAGCAAAGAGTCTTGTGGTTCTATTCTCTCACAATTACGTGGCAGCCCTTTGCTAGAGCCAATGTGGATGTTGGTGAAGACCTCAGTTTACCTTTCTGTTTTCCATGTTCAGATCAGGGTAACTACAAGTATGTTACTTATCTTGAGATAACAAAAATGTGTACACCTGTTTTCTAGCAAGAAAACATTTTCTAAATGCAAACAGGTGAGCTGCAGTAGAAGTGTTGTTAGATGCCGGAGTGGGTAAGTTTGAGGTGGGTTTGCTCTTTACTTTGTTCAGGTCATCAATTATATAAGTGCCTAGTAAGAACACAGAAGGGAGGAAAAATGACTCCTGAGAGTTATATTCTACTTGTATCAGTCCTGAGGGAAACATCTCCATGTCAGTTTTGTTAGCTGTAGTTCTTAAATTTATGCTCCAAGCTGAATGTGATCGCAGCTTTTGAGGTCGCTCAAAGTGACTGTGAAGTTGTATTGTTTGCTGAAGGTATGCTTGCAGTAGGGGAGGCTGGAAGGGAGGGCTGGGCCAGCACTGGTGCTTGCAAACAAAGTCAGCTATGGATATGGTACTGATTTTGTTGAACTAGAGCTGTCAATCCAGAGCGGTGGAGATGTGTGATGTCCTGTGGTTCCAGGGTAACGAACGTAACCAGGTGGGAGCTGTCTGCTAGAGACAATGCTCTGTGCTTGTTGCCGAAGGCTTTGACTTTCATCTTTCATTTTGTGCAGTCAATGTTGGGTGCCTGTTCCAGCTGAAGCCTGAAATCAATGCTTCAGGTTTGTTTTCCTGCCTCCAAGGATGTGGGCAGACTATTTTATTACTGCTATGAATGTTACATTCTGCATGGGCATTGCTGACTAATACAGGCAGTAGAAGACAAAAAGAAAGGGAGACTGAAAATGTGCTGCTTCCTCTTACTGTCCAAACGCTTTCTTTTTGAGGCCTGAAATATTCCAGAACAGTTGAGGGAGTAGAGCCCTTCTTTGTAAGAGGAGGTTTACATGAGCACAGAGCTGTGGAAAAGACAGGCCTTTCCTGTAAAGGCAGAAGGTCTGCTGCTGAGAGAAACCAGTAAGCAGTGAGGAAAGATTTTTGTGTTGATTCTGTGCAGATATTAAGCTTGTGATACCAGTGGCATATCTAACTCTCCTTCTGTCTGTTCCTAAGTTTACTCTTTTTGGTGATAGTAGAAATTCTTAGAAGGGAGGGAAAGCATCAATTATTTTCACTGTATTACCTTCAATATTCTTATTTTATCCATATCTTTCCTGTCTCCACTTAAAGCAGTTAATTTCACAATAAGAAGTCAATTTTTCAGATCATGGCGAGGGGCACAGTATGTATTTTTGTTTCATTTTCTCTGTGCTAATGGGAGCAAATACCTGCAAATAACTAGAAACATTCATGTTTAATTTTTATTTTGAAGATGAGGCACTGTTGCCAAAGTTGATTAAATATTAAAAAATGGAATCATTTTTACAGTATTTTACAGAAAATTCAAGGCCTCTATATCCAAAGTGCTCTTCTGAGTGCTGTGTTTTCAGTATTAGCTTCATGATATTTGTTCCAAGGTGATTCAGGGATTTGGCGAGCCAGGATTCCTCTGGGCTGCACCAAGAGAAGGGACCAGACACCGAAATCTCTGTTTTTTGAGGCAGGCACAGTCAGTCAACCAGGTAGGTTAGTTAAATACATAAATAAGTGTTGAGGTGGAGAAAAGAAGAAAAACAGATTTGTGTTTTGACTCCAGTAGTAGTGACAGAAGCATCATTGTAAGCCTCCTATTAACTTGGCTGAAGACTTGGCAGGGCTTCCCAGCTTACCTGTTGAAGGAAGGAGATAACAACTATGGGGAGGGCAGATTATGGAAAGTATTGTAATATGTGTATTAATCCAAACTCTAAGTCTCTATTTCCTGTCTTAAGTACCTGAATTGAAGGATAAGAGAAATTAGAAGTCTTAAATGATCTGTGAACAAAGTGTGGTTGGTACGGATTGAAGGGGAAACATAATTGAGGCAAAACTATAAATACAAAACTTTGATGTGAAATGCTAAACATAGCTCTGTTCCTGTGATCCCTTGTTTGTGACAGTATGGTAATCCATCCCAAATCTCTTACTGAGAAAAGAAGTTCTTGCATAAAGAGTTTGTTGGTGGGGTGGGTGAAGGGAAAGAAAAACAAGCATTTGGGATGTGGGAGTGCGCTCAGTGTCTCTGTCTTATCAGTCTTCCCCTGTGATAATGGAAATAAGTCAGTTTAGGGCCTTTGACTTGTGATGGGGTGTAAGAGCAAATGCATTACTCTGGGATACCATTTCCTCTTAGACTTTTCTTCCTGAAGGTCAGCTATGCTCATCAGAATAGTCACTGTATTTTGAGGTTGTCCCAGTGTCTTAGTTTAAAAGA